>VDFB02019118.1:0-44090 GCA_007258455.2 Sequoia sempervirens | reverse complement strand
GATGAGTTACATGGTGCCCGATATTTTTCAAAAATAGACTTGAGATCAGGGTATCATCAGATTCATGTTAGGGAGCAGGATATTGAAAAGACAACATTTTGTTGTCATTGTGGGCACTTTGAGTTTGTAGTCATGCCATTTGGGCTAACTAATGCACCTGCTACTTTTCAGTCCATGATGAATAGGGTCTTTCGGTCGCAATTGAGACGGTTTGTGTTAGTTTTCTTCGATAACATACTAGTGTACAGCAAAACATGGGAGGAGCATATTGCTCATTTAGATACAGTTTTGGGCATTCTTGACAAGGAGTCCTTGTATGCCAAGGAATCCAAGTGTGATTTGGGCATGAATGAGTTGTTGTATTTGGGCCACATCATCAATGCAGGAGTGTGTATGGATCTTGACAAGATCCAGGTTATTATTGAGTGGCCTACTCCTAAGAACCTTACACAATTGAGGGGATTTTTGGGCTTGTGTGGGTTCTACCGTAGATTCGATAGTGGTTATTCACGGCATGTAGCACCACTTACTGATTTGACTAAGAAATGGTTTTTGTTTGGACAACAAAGGCACAAGATTGTTTTGAGAAGTTCAAACAACTAATGACTACTTGCCCAGTTCTTGCATTTCCAGATTTCACTAAACCTTTTGAGTTACAATGTGATGCTTTGGGTGAGGGGATTGGTGCAGTTCTTATGCAAGACAAACATTCGATTGCATTTGACAGCCAGAAGTTAAGAGGACCAGAGAGGAGCTACAACATATATGATAAGGAAATGTTGGCCATTATGCATGCATTGGCCAAGTTCAGGCAATACCTTGTGGGTAGCAAGTTTGTGGTTAAGACGGATCATAATAGCTTAAGACATTTCCTTGGCCAACGAGATCTTAATGACCGTCAACAAAAGTGGGTAAGCAAGCTATAATCATATGACTTTGACATTGCCTTTGTCAAAGGAACTCAAAATGTCGTAGCTGATGCTTTATCTTGCTGTCCACATTTGAGCTCCATGGCAAAAATTTCAGAGGATTGGAGGCACTTGATTGTGGCAGATTATGCCAAGGACACATGGGCTTCAAGTATTGTTGAGGGATCAGTTCAAGACAACAGGTATTTAGTTGTTAATGATCTTATCATTTACAAAGGGAGGATCTTTTTGACCCCAGGATCGAAGGTGAAGAACTTGGTATTGAGAACCTTTCATGACACGCTTATGGCTGGACATCCCAGTTACTTCAAAACTTATAGGCAGATACAGGAGAGGTTTACTTGGAAACGACTCAAATCAAATGTTCTTCGTTATGTCAGAGAGTGCCCTGTTTGCCAACAGAATAAACAGGAGCACACATACCCTGCTGGCTTACTTTAGCCACTTCCCATTCCTAACAGGAAGTGGGAGTGCTTATCGATGGACTTCATTACAGGCCTGCCGAAGGTCCAAGGCCGAGATTGCATCTACGTGGTTGTTGATCGTTTGACCAAGTATGCTCATTTATTTCCGATCACAGCTACATTTTTAGCTACACAGGTAGCAGAACTATTCTTCCATGAGTCAGGCTGCATGGGTTACCTCAGAGCATTGTTAGTGACAGAGATAGTCGGTTCATGAGTCACTTTTGGCAGGACCTTTTCAGGCTATGTGGAACCGAACTTACTCCAAGTACCAGTTACCACCCACAGACAGATGGTCAGACAAAGATTGTTAATAAATGAGTGGAGGGATATCTCAGGAACTACATTGCAGGGAAATAGAGGGGTTGGATTAAATGGATATACCTTTGTGAGTATTGCTACAATACCACTTACCATCTCTCGATTCAGATGACACCATTTATGGCCTTGTATGGTTATGAGGCGCCTAGCTTTCTTGATTTGTTGCTAAGTGACAATAGAGTGCCTAGTACTAGGGATTTGTTGCAAGAGAACTAGGATATTATGAGAACTCTTCGTGAAAATATTTAGAAGGCACAAAACCAACAGAAGCAGTATGTAGATCAGAAAAGAGTTCAGCGTTCATTCGAGGTAGGGGATATGGTGTACTTGATGTTTCAGCCCTATCGACAGTCAACTCTTAATAAGAGTGGTGCAGAGAAGCTCAAACCCCACTACTATGGGCCTTTCAGGATCGTTAGGCGAGTTGGAGAGGTGGCTTATAAGTTGGAGCTACCGGTAGACAGCAAGGTGCATAATGTGTTTCATGTGTCACGCCTAAAGAAGGCAATAGGACATCGCGTTGTTCCTTCCATAGTCTTACCACCCTTGGATGACAAGCGGAAGTTGATTATGGTGCTTGAGGCTATCTTGGATGTCAGGGAGAGACAATTCCGGAAACAGATCATCAAAGAGTATTTGATTAAATGGCGGGACTTGCCGGTTGAAGATGCTACTTGGGAAAGTGAGGAGATTCTTGTTGGCGTTTAAATTCGCACCTCTGGAATGTGAATTTGAAACGGACATCTATGCACAATAAAACTGTTCTTCAAATTAGGAGGGGAAGCTCCCTCTTGCTGATGATGTGAAAGAAAGTAAATTAAAACTAATTCGCCTATCTTTTTGTTTCAGCTAGAGCACAAGGTTTATAAAACACAAACGTCGCAGCTGAGATTATCTGATTAAGAATTCCAACTACGACTAACTTAAGCTAAAGACGTTTCTAATATCTCAAGTAATACGCAGAGCAAGAGAATTAGAAATGAACAAGGTTGATTCTCTGACAAAGTGCTTCAATAAACTCTTTCCCAACATACACCTACTTACTTTCAATGTAAGCTGAAATTAAGTTCATAAAAGCATAACATAATAAACGGAAATCTGAGACATTATACCAAGGCAAAGGAGGCTCATGATTTTATTTCTCAAACTTCTGGAACAAAGATTACAATAAACACATGCACGGAACAAGAAATTGCAGCTAAAGAAGCTTGCAATCTTGTTCTTACACAAAGAGAACAATTACAACAACTACTTGTTGGCTAAAAGAGACTCAACAATTCGTTATCATAAACACAATTGAACAACACTGAATAACTAATAGAAGGAACTTAGGCTCAGCGTTTTCTTATCACTAACATGGTTAAAGAAAACTAATGAGCAAAGGCTCTTATTTATAGGCAAGCAGAGGAGTAGGGAACCTTAAAATCTCCTTGCTTTTACAATCTGTTGGTTGGAAATTTTGTATACTTATGAAAGCATACAAAATTGTGGTTTCGACCACAGCACGTGAGATTAAACTCTCCTAACTAAGGGAAGGCTCCCCCTTTAACTAAACAAAACTAAATGGGTAGGATAGCAATGGTTCCTCTTATTTCAGGAAAGATTATATTCTTTTCTCTTCACAGAAAAGAAATAGTTCATGTTGATAAAACTTATTACAGCAGCTATGCAGTGAAATCAAGAAAGAGGAAATAAAGTTTCCTGAAAGCGCAAAGATTTCCGTTACTTTCTCCGGGATGGGAAAACAATCAATAACCGCAAAGTCTTGAGGAATGAGATCCTATCTACCCTTTTCAGAATGATTACTTAATGAAAATATACAACATAAAACAGCACAAAGTCTGTAACTACGATGTATCTATTAATTACTCTAAATGAGAACTATCACGAGCACAAAGTCTTGTAATTCTTCTCAATTTCTAATACTAACTATGAATTCAATCTTCACATTTACAGCACAAAGACTGCAGATATTTAAATTGAATCTCTCTTCAGCAATATTCCACAATTCTCAAGTAATCACAAAATGATGCTCCAAAATGACATAAGAACATAAAGGATGCAAAATGAGAATTCAGCACAAAGTCTGAAATTCTAACTTATTGATATTACTTGAAAATTCACAATTGATAACTATAAAGCTCAAAGACTTTGAATACAAAATTCTGCAGAGGTTTCTTGCTTGCTAAAAAGATAAAAGATTACAATAGACCCCCTCAAGTATTTATAGGAGGGAGGTCTGGAGAAAAAGGTGGGAGGATCTCAACAAACTTGAAAAAATCTCTCAACCGATAACTAATTGCAATTGACTTATTCAAAATTACAATCCAAATTGTGATTTGTTTTGTAAGATCTTACATGTAATTACATTTTTCAAAACTGCAAGGAAAGAACACTTGCAATTGCAAAACTTGTTTTGACATATATTTTGTCGAAAGTAAAATACATAAAACAACCTAATACTTTAATTTGTCTCATTCCTATCTTTGAAAGATAAGAATTTGCTGATGATCATCTGCAATTCATTTGGATCAGGCCCAGTGTGTTCTTGGCAACTGCAACAGTCTTGAAGATTACATCAAAATATCTTATCGTTGCAAGTCTATGTTCTTCATAAACAGTTTGCATTTTATCAAGGATGATTCGATAATTGACAAACTTGTGAATCGAATCCATGGTAAAATGTTCTGATTCCAACTGTTGTCAAAGATTTACTGCCATTTCTGTAGTGACTATATCAGCTGCAAGTAATTCACCTTCATGATTCAAAACTGTGCAAGGGATTTTCTCAAAGCTAGAAAGAATGTCTTGCTGTACTTCATCATTCATTTCTAGAGTAGCCTGGATATCTTTGATGAGATCTTGAATAACCAATGACTTGTTTGTCATAAGTTCTTCAAATTCTATGTATTTCTCTCTGTTTGGTAGGATTGAGTTGCTGCATAGAATTTGTAACTTGACTTGGTCTATTTCATGCCAGATTTTTAAATCCTTTTCAAGCGATTCCAAATTTTGCTTGAAAGCTTCCAAAGTCTGATTCAATTTAATTTTTGCTATTTTGACATTTTTCAGAACTTGTAATGTCTTTTCAATCATTGGAATGCTTTGATCAATCAGCTGTGTTACCCATGAATCAACTGCTTTAGCTTTCTGTGCAATTTTCTCTAATTGTCTGACTGATTCATTAGGAGCGACTGAAGATAGTGAATCAACTGTTTCTGATGATACAGTAATCCTTTGAATAACTGAAACCAGCTGATCATTATCCTCTTTGAGCTTCTCTTTTTTGGCTAGAAGTTCATTATAGCTTTGTGCCAAAATTGTTACTGAACTCTGAGCATCTTGCATCATGTTAGCATGAGTCTGCTTGCCCAATTCCACCCTAGTGAACCTGTAATCAGACACCTGCATCTCTTCATGTGGTTTATCAACAAGAGGTTCTGCAATCTCAGCATATTTCATTTTATTGCTGTCAACAAACACTTGCGAGACTGTTTTTGCTTTCTTTGCAATCATTGGTTTCGATTTCTTCAACTTTTGGAAATCAAAAACATCAGGAGACACTGCTTGTTTCTTTCTTTTGGGAGCAATTGAATTCAACCATGGAGGAAGATCCAAGGTTGTCACATCGGAAATGGCAACTGTAGTCTCAATTTGTGTTACAACTGAAATTCTAGGTGGTGCCTCAGTTTGTACAGCAACCATGTTTTGCTCAGAAGACAAATTACGACTAGGATCAGCCATGAAACAATCAAAGCTCGCTACAGATGTATCTATCTCTGGGAGAGTTATTTCTGTTATGGCTGGAAAGATTGGATTTGCATCAAAAATATTCTCCAAGTTATCGGGCAAGCTTCTCACAGGAGTATTTATTATTGATGAGGAATGATCACTAGCCTCTAGAGGTGGGATAGAAGGAACAAATACTGTGGAGAAGGAATCAACATCACTGTCGATAGGGGACACAGGAGATATTGCTGAATTAGGTATTGAAGTTTCAATGTGAGGAGTCATCTCACTTAGAATGGTAGAGGTTTCAAGAACCTCTTCTTCTTGCTGATCCAAAACTTGAATCTGCATTTTCTTAACTTCTTTCCCCTTTAGTGTTTCTTTCTCTAATGGCTCCTCCACAGCTCGGCTTACCCTTAACTTAATTCTGCTACCTGAAGAGGAAGCTCCTTCTTTTCATTTGTCTCTAATTTCTGACTTCAATCCTTTAGGACTAGTTGGATCATCTTCAGCCCTAACTTTGATTTTAATAGTCTTGACACCTATGCTTTTGAGCCAAGCGTTGGTGTTTGCTAAGACTGACTGAAACCTATCAAAATTTGAGACAGATTCTTTTTGGGACCACTGGATTGCAGGAATGGACGCATTAGCAACTCCTTGTTCTTCATATTCAGGATGTAAAACCTGCCTATCATCAATTACTCCCTCTGGAACTAAGGTCAGATTGAGATCAACAATTTGCTCCACTGTAAGCCTGCAATAATCCATTCTATATATATCTTTTTCTGTTTGGAGGTCTGCCCTAATGTCTTCAATGCGGTGCACATGAGTGAAAGCTCTTTTAATTTTGTCTTTCATTTTTCTATAATCAAAATCCATTCTGGCTTGAAATCTCTTTAATGTTATTTCCTGAAGTTCAGTCTCCATTGCTTTTGCTCTTGAGGAAGTTGTCAAAGAATACCTCCCAATTACCAATGGATTATGTGATGAAATACTGACTCCAGTCTTTTGTTGTGTAGCTTGACGTGCATGCACTGTCATCAACTGCCTTCCCAGCTCCATCAGAATAATCTTATCAGTCGGATACCTTGGAAGCATATAAGGTTGGTCTTCAAAACAGCCGACTCTCATATAAGTGAAGGTAGGGAATTGAAGAAACAAGCAACCATACTCATTTACTTTCCTCCAAGCGACCTCAGATATCCTGTTGTTTTCCAATGTTTTGTCAAATAAACACATAAAGTGACCAAAGAAAGCATCTTGAACTCTTCTATAATGCGCCCGGCTTGGTCTTAAAGTCAGCTGATCATAATACTCCCATACAGGCACTAATGATCTGTCACCTTGAGTAGATAAGCTTGGAAACTGCCTCAATGATGCTGCTATATAACCAAATATGAGTTCATGTAGAAGGTAAGAGTGGTAGGGACCTGTGCAAGCTGTTCACACAAACTGTCGCTGATTATTTCACCCCAGAATATTGGATGTTGTGCTTTTGTGATGACCACAATGAACTTATACATCCAGCTTTCAAACACATTGGAAACCTTCAACCCTACTATTCTGCTTAGGAGAGAGATCATATCATTAATCTCTTCCTTAAAATCAGACCGATACAATTTGGGTATCCGGGTCACACAAGGTCGTGATTTGAGAAGCCACTTATGATTAATATGTTTGATACAATTATTCTTTTTCTGCTCATAATATTTGTGAGCACTCTTCAATGTGATTTCTGAATATGTAGTAGCATCAAGAACTCTAAAAATTTTGTTGATTGTCTCAGCATCAAGTCTGATAACCACGTTGCCGTCATCATCCTTGATGGTTCTAGATTGACTGTCAAAACGGGATGCACATGCAAGAACAAATTCAGGCTCAAGAGCAGCAACAGGAAAAGAAGATACTAGATGAATATGACTTCTCAGCAATAACTGCATGTCATGAGAAGTTGATTTCTCAGCCCTCTTGAGAAATTCAGACATATCAACATGTCCAATTTCTGTGTCCTTGATTTTGTCAATATTTGAGACCACGTGAGACGGGGAAATCTCATTCTAATACTTATCAAATTTATATTTCATCTTTTTGCTTATTGGAGAAGATGGTTCGTCTGTCATTGAACAGGAATCTGCAAGGCTGCGGTGAAAACCCCATAAGGTCAGAACATCATCAACATCAACATGAGTGGACATGGTGAAACTCAAACCCTATGACAATGAAACCGTTTTTAGAAAAATGATGGAGAGTGAACGGTGAAGACGAATTCAGGTCTTGATGGAGTGATTGCAACCAAAAGCAACGTTTTGTCTTCTTGAAACAGCAAGACAAAAAGATTTTTAACTTGGATTTAGAATTATGCCTAAAAAAGTTCAACTTTTGAGCTTTATTAAGGCATTTCAGGTTTTTCAATGACTTCAGCAATTTTACAAAAGGCAATCGGGATTTTTTGGACATTTGACAATTTTACAATTTTGCAATTTTTAAAATTGTAATTCTAGTTGTAAATCCCGACTTGCTTATTTTGTTCTCAAAACCCGAAATATGACTCAAAGTGAAATTTTACAGAGAATGGCAAAAAGGGGATTTGATGTAGGATGGATGTGAAAATGTAAAAAGCGGATTGGTGGATGAATAGAAATGGGAAACATTATTGCCGGGAGAGTGAAATGATGAAAAATGCGTTTTCAGTGTATGAGGCATTTTAGAGTGGAAAATGCGTTTGGTATGGAGTTTAAGAATGGAAGCATATGGAATGATATGGAGAGCAAATATCGATAGGATGAAAGGAAACGGAGGGCGCATGGTATGTGGAGAATGCGTTCTCAAATGTAAGTGTACGAAGATGAGTGAAGAGAAGGCGTTTTGTGTGAAGGCGAGCTGAATGACAATGAAAACGCGTTTTTAAAAACAAAAACAAATAATGGCGAATGTATATAAGTAAATAAAAGGTGAATGAATATACATTTTAGTGTATATCAGAAAAACGTGTGAAAGAAATATAAAAAACGCGTTTCCAATAAAAGACGTTGGAATTAAAAGTGAAATGTATAAATGTAGATCACGTTTTTAATACAAAATGATAAGTAACAAAAAACGTTTATAAAGAAATAAAGAAATGAAGAACATACCTGAAAATAAGTTTGTAAATGAAAATAATGATGGAATAACCCTAGGCGCGTTCAGAAAATGAAAGAGACCTGGCTATTTACAGATGAAAATCTGATCCTCAAGCTTGTGGGTTCGATAAAATCTCCATGAAATAAGGAAGACAAAACGAAAAAGGACTCAAACAGCTTGAATCAAATCGGCGTCGGACTTTCTGGAGTTTCTTGCAACTTAAAATGTCATTCAAAACTGAAATTGGGGTTTTTGGAAACCAACGCAAGTTCTTTTACTTGAAATCGGGTTTTTTTAATGCAAAAGCAAGTGTTTTAAATAAAATCGGGCCTTTTTGATCTAATGGCAATTGACTTGAAGTAAATCGGGCCTTTTTGATCATATAAGCAATTTTACTTTTGTCAAAAATGAGCATTCTTAACAAATTCGGACTTTTTGACTCACTTAAGCAATTTCGGAACTTTTTAGAGCTTTAGCAATTTTGTTCTTAAGCCAAAATTTCCCTGCTTGCTGAGTTGCTCCAAAAACCCGATTTTGACCAAAAAGACAAGGAAAAAGACTCAGAAATTGATAAAAACGGAAAAGAAAGAAAGAAAAAGAGAAGCCCAAAGGTTTATAAACCTAAAACTAAGATTTGCCACTCTTTGCACCTCGTAATGCGTGCCTTAGAGAAGAAAATCTTCAAATTTTATGAAAATTTTGAGAGATTATCCAAATTTTAAAACAAGTCAAAAATTTAGGATAACAGCTGGCTCCAACTGGGGAACTGCCTTCGAAAGCTAAGGTAGTAGAATCCAGAATCTGCAAGTGTCTTAGGATTCAGTGGGCTACGGAGTCATCAAATAAAACATAAAGAAAGGACTTTAAAGATCAAAAAGACTAAAAATTTAAAAGATTAAAAAGACTAAAAGACTCAAACCTTATGTACAGAAACTAATCTAAAACTCTACTGAAAGTAGTGTTTTAGATGCTGCCCACTATAAGGCAGTGGAAACGGAGTGCCATCTTGATATGCCACTAGAAAGCTATTTTCGCCGACCACTTGATGAATTACAAAAGGGCCACGCCATAGAGAATCAAATTTCCCATGCATTCCTTTAGGTTCCCTCCTCTTATCCCAAAGCAAGACATGATCTCCAACTTGGAAAACCTTTTGCTTTTCTTTTTTGTCGAAAAGAGCTTTAACTTGCTTCTGATGGTCATTGATACGGTCCACCACTTGTGACCTTTGTCCCTCTAACTGTGAGAGAAACATTATCCGTTTATCTAGAGAACTTTCAAATGTAGCATCTTCTACGGCCTTAATCAATTTGAGAGCTGGGAGTTCCAATGTAATAGGGATTTCTGCATTTACCCCATAGAGCAACTGAAATGGAGACATGCCAATGGCTCTCTTGGGTGTAATACGATCAGCCCACAAAGCATCATACAACGCTTTATGCCACGATCTTTGGTTCTCATCCACAAGCTTTGAGATGATAGTGATCAGATTTTTGTTACTTGATTCTGCTTGACCATTACCTTGAGGGTAATAATCTGATGAGTGAGCCAATATGATGTTATAATCAAAACATAACTGGGTTACCTCATAAGAAGAGAATGAAGATGCATTATCTGTCACTACTTTATATGGAACACCAAATCTTGATATGATGTTTTCTTTCAAAAATCTACACACTACCTCAGAAGTAGCATGTTTTACAAGAATAGCCTCTACCCACTTGGTAAAATAGTCTGTTGCAGCGAGAACAAAGGTATGTCCAGCACTTGAATGAGGATTAATGATGCCAATGAAATCAATTCCCCACTGCCTGAAAGGCTCTTCTATCACAACTGGTTTTAACGGCTGTGCCATCATTTTTTGCTTGCCAACAAATTGCTGGCATTGTGTACATTTACGTACCCATTTATATGTGTCTTGAAAAAGCGTCGGCCAATAATACCTAGCTCTCAAGATTTTGTGAGCAGTCACTGATGGAGAAAAATGGCCACCACATGCTAAATTGTGGAAAGATTCAAGCAACCTGTCTTGCTGCACCTTATCAACACAACGTTGAAAGTTGCCATCAAGAGTCCTTTTGTACAAACCACTATCCCAAAGAATGTAGTTTGCAGCCTTAAGTTTTAAATTTCTCTTTTCTTTGAAAGAGAGATGAGTTGGACATTCACCGTAAGTCAGAAAATAGGCGATGTTTGAATACCACTCATCAGTAGTGCTGACAAACAACACTTTAGGAAGGTTTTCAAAAACCTCCTCTTCACTTTCTTCTGAACTGCTCTCAGCCATCAGCTGACATAGACCTTTTCCACGAACAAGCTTAGTAGGTTTTATTTCTAAATCATACTCTTGGATTTTTGCCACCCAATTTCCTCTTTTTGTACCAAAATCCTGTTGTGTCAAAATAGATTTGACAGCTGTATCTGGAACTAAAACTACTGTATGAGAATTGAGAATATAGAACCTGAAATACTTAACTGCCTTCACTACAGCAAAAGCGTTCTTCTCAATTGTAGAATATTTGAGCTCATGAAGCTTTAACAGACAACTCATGAAGGCAATGGGAGACTCAATCCCTTCTGAATTTTGCTGCATCAGAATAGCAGACATGGTATGCTCTGAAGCATAACGGTACATAATAAAATCTTTAGTATAATCTGGTCTAACCAGCACTGGTGCACGAGCAATTGCATCTTTAATTTCAGCAAAAGCAGCTTTACCTTCATCATTCCAACGAAAAGCAGCTTTCCCTTTCATCATATCAATGATATGATGTGTTTTCTCAGCAAAATCTGGGACGAATGTCCTCAAGAAATTCACTTTCCCAAAGAAAGAATGGACAACTGTCTTACTAGATGGCAAATGGAGATTTTGAATAGATTTTACCCTCTTCAGATCAATCTTGATTCCTTCGTTTGATACAACATGTCCCAGAAGTTTGCCCTCAGTTACCCCAAAGATAGACTTTTTGGGATTAAGAGAAACACCGTGTTTCCGACATCTCTCCAACACATCTTGTAAATGAAATAAATGATTCTCTCGATCTTTTGAGAAGACAGTGAGATCATCCAAATACACCACAATATACCTTCCTAAGATACCACGAAAAGATGAATCTATCGCTCTTTAAAAGGTTGCCCCTGCATTAATTAATCCGAAAGGCATTCTACGATACGCAAAAGTACCCCATGGAGTGGTAAAAGCAGTTTTGTGTCTGTCTACTTCACTTACCTCAATCTGGTTGTAACCTGAAAATCCGTCCAGCATAGACATCATCTGAGCACCCGTCACTGTCTGTAGCACTTGATCCATTATAGGCAAAGGATAATTATCTTTCAATGACTACTGATTGAGGTTCCGAAAATCCACACAAATGCGAATCTCTCCATTCTTCTTGCGTACTGGAACTATATTTGCTACCCAAGTTGAATGATGAATGGGAAAAATAATTTGTGCGTCTAGCATCTTCTGAATTTCTGAATAGATAGTGCCAGAAATTTTAGGATTGTACTGACGCTGCTTTTGTCTAAAGGGAGCTACGTCACTTTTCAAAGGGATTTGATGCTGAACTTCTCCTGACTAAAAGGATTTCAGATCATCGTAGGAATAAGCTAGCACATCACTATAATGCTGTAACAATTGAATAATCTGATTTCTCTCTTCTGAGGTGCAACTATTACCAATGTTAACCATTTTGGGATCATCTTCAGACCCAATATTGTACTTGTCATACCCTGTATGAGAATCTGAATTCACTTGTTGCTGCTTTTTGATATATCGGTCATGCTTGTCAAAAAGCTTTTCCAGAGATACCAGTCCCTTGGGAATTTTATTCCCCTTTAACTGCAGAATTTCCCCATCTGATTCAGCCCAAGTATCTAACATAGAATCTGAGAAAGAAGAAGAACTGCTTCCTTCAAAATACAGATTATTAAAACCATCATCAACTTGTAAAAAGTTAATAATCTGTTTCTCATCATTGAAAATCTGCCAATGGTCCCAATTATCTGGAACACTAGGTCTGCAGATTATTTCAACAATATATTTATCTTGATTAAAATCAAGATGAGGAATGAGGAAAGTAGCTGAAACAGCAAGAGAATCAGCTCTGTCATTGAATTCTCTTGGGACAACTGAGATGCTGAAAGCATCAAAGTCTTGGATATTCTCCCATACCAAGTTACGGTAATGTCGTAGTCTATCATTCTTTGTCTAATAGATATTCCTTACTTGACATACTACCAACTCTGCATCTCCTTGAGCGTGCATTTTTTTAATTCCTCTTTGGAGCGCAACGCTCATGTCTAATAAGAGAGCTTCATACTCAGCTATATTATTAGTGTTTGCAAACTGCAACTTGAAAGAATATGGAAAGATTTGACCTTTCAGAGAAATCAGAACCACACCAGCTCCAGATCCATTAGTAGCACAATTGTCGTCAAACTCTAGAGTCCAAACGTCATTAGAGCTATCATCAATATAAAGGTTGCTGGACTCTCCTTCTTCTAAAGTAGAAGAAAGAGTGCTCTCCTCTTCCATGGGAGAAGACTGATTTTCTTCATCTTGAGGAAGAAGCTGAATATCCTTTTCTGTAGTAGAAGATTCAGCATCTTCCACCATATGATCAAGGGAGTTTTCAGCTAGTATTAAATCCTCTCCATTATTTGAACTCCCTTCATTTGCTGAAAGAGTTGAAGAATCAGCATGTTGTACCCAAAATAATTTTTTTTGGCATTCTGTATAAATTGAGCTAAATCTTGTTAAAATGCCATGTTAAGTCGGTTTTAGGTCAAACCAATTATAGAATCTTGGTGGGTTTTTGTCAAGGAACACATGTGCAAAATTCTGAAAATTTGAAAATTAGGGTTTTTCGCCCCTATTTTCAGGGAAACCCCCGAAAATAGGACCTTCCTAGAAATGATTGAAAATGATTTTGATAAGATTAAAAGGCTTCACGATCACATTGGTCAAGTCAGAATCATCAAAAGACATGTTTAACTCTGGTGGGTCTATTTCTATTTTTCAGGAATAAAGTTAGGAGCTCCACAGCCATTAATGGCAGATTGGCCAGTACCAGGTGCTGAAAGCTAAGCTTCAAAAGCTTCAACAACGCAATCATGGCGGAAAAGGTCCAAAACGGTGCAATTTGATGAAGGAGATTCCTGAAATTGAAAAAGGTCAAAATTTGACTAACTCTGGAAATGTTACGAAGGAGAGATTGTTCGCATGCTGAAAAGAGCCTTTTTCAAGCAGGGGCGCCCATGATCTTTTAAGGTCAAATGAAGTCATTCAGATCATCCAAGGCATTCATTCTTGACGTTTGCCTGCTGGCGCGACAATGAAACAAACAGATTAATCATCTGAGGGACAGATCACAAGCAACTGCTGACAAAGCAAAAAGAGGCAGTTGAGGAAATGTCAAGAAACCACAGTTAATGGCAAAGTTCTAAGAGAAAAAGAGCCTTTCCAAAAGAAAAGCGCCCTTCTTTTCTGACCTCCAGATGCTGATAAATGACAAAAGGCTTCCCAGGATAACCTTCTTAGCCCAAGTAGATCTCAGCAACGCAACTGCAAACACCAACATCTGACAGGGCAGTCAACGGATAATCTGGATCAAAGTAGGCAACTTTTCAGATGGAAATAATTAGGCCAAAAGGAAAAAGCGCCCTTTTCAAGGAGGGGCGCCCTTGAATAAAGGAACCCTAAATTGAGATCCAGGTTTTCTGAAGTCAGTCATCTTTGGCAGAACAGAGCTGGGTACCTGATGAGACATCATGCGAAATCATCTAACTCTCCGATCAACGAGAAATCCAGATCAAAGCACGAGAGGTCATTTCAAAAGGCTGAAGAACGAAGTTTGAAAATTCACCAAGGCATTAGCAAAAGAGCCTTTTCTTGGAAAAGGCGCCCTTTCTTTTGAAACCCTAATCTCAGCTTTTCATCATCGTGTCTCCCAGGCACTTCTTTTCAGTATGGATCCAGCTCCGCAGTGAATGTGTCAGCAACATCTCAGGATCAACAGATAACGCTAGATTCAAGATCAAACAGAGGGCTTTCAGGAGAGAAAATATTTAAAAACTTGCAAGAAACCAAAAGGGACGCCTAAAGAAAGTCAAAGGTCAATTTGTTGACTAAAGTCAAGAGCTTTTGAGTTAAAATTGGCTAAAACACTCCACGATCAGTGGAAATCACCTTTTTAACTTTAGATCAAGCCAAAATCACTTTTTGAGCTTGAGTTAGGTCCCCAAACTTGTGGATCTAAGGCTTAAACATATATATTCAAGGTGAAGGCGTCCCATTTCATTATTTCATTGCAGGTTAAGAGATCAAGAACAGCCACAAGCTCTCAAGGACGCCATTGGCAGATCTGAACAAGGTTTTCATCAGTTCTTCAATTTTTCTTGCAGATCTGAAGCAGAAGAAGATTGCTATTTTGAGGATTGGATTCAAAGACAGATTTTTTCAGGAAATCAGAGAAAAACTTCCAATCCATCTTCTGTCTACTTCCTCTCTTCTGGTCTTAGGTTTTCTTGCATTTGATAGAAAAAGCAACAGGCTTCATCAGATCAGATCAACTGGGTAGATTCAGCATTATTTTCTAGTGAAACCCATCTCGATAAATTTTCCAAAATCAACAAACTTGCTGCCCCTATTTTTGGGGGTTTTTCCGAAAAAGTTTCAGAATCCAAATTCTGAGGAACTGGGTTTGTTCAGCATTGAAGCACGAACAAAACCCATGTGCCAGATTTTTTCCGGAAAAATACTTTTCGGCAGGGCGCTATTTTCAGGGGTTTCCGAAAATCATCTAAACAAGGTCAAGCTTACAGTCAATCTTTAAATTTTTCAAGATGCAGTACTCCTAGGTACAATACGAGACCAAAACGGTCTTATTACATGATTACTTGAAAACAGTTGACACAAATTTACATCAAGTAAATCCAGTGGTTGATTTGGAGCAGCTAGAAGGCATGAATCAAATCACATTGCAGAATATTGAAGAATCCGGGTTGCTGCAGGCCGCATCAATTCCCATCACACTACAAAGCGTAGAGCTTGTAATCTCTTGTATCAAGCATTACAATCCTACCACCAGAGAAATCAGAGCAGTGGATGGAAGAATTGTTTGTAGTCTGAAACCTCAAGATATCGAAAGGTGTTTTGATATTCCATCATGTCCTAACAGCAAAGTCATATCAGTGACGGAATGTGAGAAGGCATTTGAGACAGCTAAGGACAAATGTCAAAAGGTAATGGCTGAAAAATGGTTAAAAGTGACAAAGGCAAGCTTTCCTAAGTCGTTGGGATGAGGAGAATGTAAAGATGAGTACGCAGTGTTAATCACTCTACTCAATAGAATCACTGGAGAAGAAGATGGTCGTCAATTCCAGCCATGGATGTACTATGTCATTGCTAAAATCATTGGCAGAAGGGAATATTATGACTGGGCCACTTTGATTAGTGACACACTCCACCGACAAATCACTGGGTATCTGGAAGCTCATAGGTTCCACATGTGCTCTTACCTAGTATACTTGATAGCCTTCCAAGGTGATTTCAGGATATTGAACAATGTGGGAACCTTAGGTGTGCAGAAGGTTCACGAACATTTCACACGTCTTGAGTTTACTCAAGCAGAAAGACACTTCAAAAAAACAAGTGATCTCTTCACTATGCACACAGTACGTGAGCTTAACCATGCGATGCACGTGCGTATTTCACAGACAGCCAGAGAAGCAATGGCAGATTGGGCAGATTGGTTCATCCAATTTCCTACGTTCTCCTACATACGCGTGTATGGCTACATTGGCCACCCCGCCATGCTACCAAGATACCCTTCAGATAGGGTAGTCTTCATGGAATTCCTGAGACAGTTGTCCGAGGTTCATGTCTACTTGCACTTGAAGAGGAAGATAGCTGTTAACTTTCCCGTTGGAATGGGACTATATAGATGTGGATTCGCGGCAGATGCTAAGATGATGAGTCAGGAAACGGTGAGGTTTAATCTCAAGTATCTCATTGAGAGAAGATCCTATGATCCCAGAGGACTCTATGCAGCACATCTCGAGCAGCACTCGTCACATAAGTCTTCTATGGAAGATTATTGGGTAAATTGTCAAGACGAGTATGAAGTGCGAAGAAAGAACTACAGCAGGTTCAGACTCCCACAAATTGCTGATTTTATGTCAGTAGACATCGAGGGCCTGTCCGATGATGAAGGGGAAGTCATTCTCCCCTCATTCTTCGCAGATTCAGTTGAATCCCAACCGCTCCCGAGAGTGGATTGGTATGCCAAGGAGAACACGTCTATAGAAGAAAGAACGAGTAGAGTGGTTAGAAATAGCCAACTCTATCTCGACAGCAAGAAATCAAGGAAGGTGACACCTCACAGAACAGAGCCGCCACAAGTTCAGTCTCCACCACCTTCCACTTCAAAAAGGAAACCTAGGCAGAAGCAATGGTGCAATCCTCCTCGAGGGATGAGGATGTCAAAGCCTAGGAAGCCTAGAACACAGAGGACACCAGTGGAGAAAGCCACACATAGTCCTGAAATAATCACAGGTATTGCTGCCCCAGAACAAAGAGTAGAGATTGCTACCCCTGATCCAGCAGAAACTATCACAGAGGAACCAGCAGCAGTAGTTGCTGAAGAACCAGTGGTAGGGCCAATGGCAGAAGCAGCAGCAGAAATGGTGCCTGTTATGGAAGCAGAGCCACCAATATCACCAGTACCACAGCGGTCACAAGTCCTCATCGACTTGGATTCGCCACCGAGAGACATTGCTCCAGCACAGTCTCACACATCTAGCATTCAAGGGCCTAACATCCCTCCTAGTGAAGTTCGCCGAGATTCTATTTGGCTTGAAGGCTTCCTAGGAAGAAAGAGGGAAAAACCCTCGTATGAACTTGACTTTACCGAATTCGACCACGTCCCACAAGACACGTCGGCGAAAAGGTTGAAGAAACAAGTTCACATAGAAAGGAATGCAGAGTGTGAAATCATCATAGAGACTGCCGCCCCACCAGTAGAGAAAAGCATACACGAGGTTCAAGTAGAAGACTACACTTTGTCTCAACTTAACCTCGAGAAGACTACACGACAGGTGGAGGCAGACCTTCTTGGAATAGCTTCGGTGAGCGCACAAGAAAGGATGGCTAAGGATGGTAAAGAAAAGGCAGCCTTAAAGGCTGAAAATCAGAAACTGAGGTTATACATAACCAGCTTGATACATGGCACACCAAACGTCTCAGCCCTACCAGCAGGACTACTAGATCTCCCCGCCGAACAAAATCATCGGCAATTGTTAACATTCGGCAAACACTTGAGAGATCAAGTGGAAGAGTTTGTTCTCAAGGGTAGATGTATACTGGCAAACCTATACCAGTTACGGGATAGAGCACATGGACTTCGTGCAGAGATCCAGCAGTCAGAACAAAGGATTGCAGAAAAGAGGCTTGAAGACGAAAGCACAATTGCAGATTTGCAATTGGCATATCAATCAGTATACTCTGAAGAAAACAAGCAACATCTCTTTGCTTGGAAGGAACAATTGGCGTACAAGGTGAAAGCCTATGACGCTCATTCAGTAGAGTTGATTGATTACAGACGAGTGGTTGCCACTATTATCAACTTTGCAAGAATGTTGGTGATATCTTTCCCTTGCATGGAATATTAGCGTGAGGGAGGAGAATACATCGAGATGGTCACTGTACAGAACTAGTTCAGGGATGTTATCCGCAGTACCTTTCTTGATGATCCAGATAGTTGCAAGCTGGCTAAGGTAGCAGCTTTATCGACCAAGTTCGAAGAGGCAGCATCTCAATGTATTGACTTCGGAAATCAACTCACAACGGGTGAGGTCATGCTACGACGCCACGTCATCATTCTACAGAGCATTAACTCCCCAGAAGCTAATGAAGTCAATCAATGGATAGAGACACTGCTGATTAGTGGTGAGCTATAAATGCACCAAAGAAGGACGTCCTACACCCTCCAAGTGGCATTTATGAGACTTGAGTTTGACTTGATGCTTCTTCCCAAGTCAACTCAAGATGATATTAAATGTAATTGGAGTTAACTTGATGCTTCTTTCCAAGTTTAACTCCATATTCCTTAAATCATGCATTGTCAAATCCCACTGATTAAGGATGTCTAATTGGCTTCCATGATTTGTGGATCTTAGATCTCCACTAAATGTGGATGTCTATTTTGGAGGGATACTTTCATTAAAGTTCACCTTTAGTTTACTTTCAGTCAACTGAAGTAGTTTCCAGTTGACTCTTTGTTCACTTTCAGTTAACTGAAGTAGTTTTCCAGTTAACTGCTTGTTCCCCCTTTTTAGGAATAAATCTTGCTAATTGATTGGCAAGAACTCATTGTTAACTCAAGGAGATTTTGGGGTTGCCCACTCCTTTGAGTTCTATAAATAAGAGCCTTGGGCTCATTGTTTGTTTAACTTTTACTTGCTATGCAAAATTGCTGCGCCATTGTTGCCAACAGCTTTGAAAGCGGATTTGTTCACTCTTGGATGAGAGTTCGTTGGTCGATCGTAATTGTGCATGATTTCATGCCTTTGCTTTCCCAACCTTTTGTAATTCGTTGATGAAGCTTTGAAGGAAAATATCAGAAGGCGCTTGCATTTTGGTCAATCTTTTTGAGTTGTGTCTACGTCTTGTATCTAATAGCTCGTTGTTTCATTTCCCTCCTCGGATAGGAGTCCCTCCTCCTTGGATATTTGTTATTAACAAGTTATCGTTCGTTGTTGTTTAAATGTATTGACTTCCAAGCTACACTTCGGATAGGAGTTCCTCCTCCTTAGCAAGCTCGCTGGCCAAGGCATCGTAAAATTGTTGTTTCTCGTAAACTATTTCCTAGCCCATACCTCGGATAGGAGTCCCTCCTCCTTGGCAGGTCTCAGATCTAGTTTATCATAAAGAGTGTTTGCTTGTACCAACCTTATCCCGGTGTATACCCAAGAGTTCAGAGCCTCGGTCATATTCTCAGGAGACGGCGAATTCAGGTGATCCAACCAACCCATTCCCGCTCCTTTACCCTCATGCTTAGTTTACCTTGAAGGTATTGGATAGATAAAAACTAGATTAGTCGTAGTTAAAATCTGCAGAAACCAGAGAAAAAGCTTAGCTACGGCGCATTGTGTTTGTGCACCCTTGTGTCCTACCACTGAAGCATAAAAAGATAGGAACTTTAGTTTACATTTCCCTTCCCTACGCATTGCTCCCAGTAGAGAGGGACTTCTCTTTAAATAACGAAGAAATGTTGCAAAACATTTGAAATAGCTGAACGTTTACAATCAGCACTCCAAAGGTGCTAATTTAAACGCCAACACAGCAGAACACCAATCTTCAGCAAATTCAGAGACCTCATCAATATGGAGATAGTAGTTCCCGAAACCAGCTGATTCAAATAAAATCTGAGCATGAGGGTCATCAGATTTCACCACTGTATACTTGGTTTCCCTTTCAGGAACAAGCTTCTGCACAACGCCCTTAACAGGAATTCTGGCTTCTGTCATGTCCATGTTGAGCTCGCCTCCTACATCTTTACAGAAGTTACGTCCAAGTAGCATCCCATAAGAAGCTGGAACGTCCGCGACAAGGACAGTCATCTTTATCTTTTTCTCAGGAAAAGCTGCAAAGGCAAATTGTGCATCTTTGATTTGCCCGACAAGAGGTACTTGTTTGTTATCCATAGAATAACAATTGCCAAAAGTTTTGGTAAGAGTTAATCCAAGGCAATCAGCTACCTTGATTGGCATGATGTAATGTCCCCATTTTGGCCATACGCTCTTCATTTGGATTTAGCCTATTTCCGGAAATCCATAGGCTAAGCTGAGGCAGAAAATTAGGGTTTCCTCTTTCAGATACTGCTCAGTTGGCATTCTGAGGTTGTTGTGCAAACTTACTATTTATAGCAGTTCACTATTTTTAGCAAGTCTCTTTTGGCAGTATCTGTCTAGCAGCAGTTCAATCCTTTGCAGTTCAATGTTCAGTTTGGCTTTCTGTTGTTTTGATGTGAACTTACTATTTATAGCAGTTGGCTATTTTTAGTAAGTCTAATTTTGGCAGTAGCATCATCAGCAATTCAACTCAAGTCATTTTGCTATCCTTCAGTTTCAGTTTGGCTTTGGTTATCTCCATGGATTAAGTTTTATACTTAGTCATTTTTATGTTTCTCAGTTGTACCCCCACGCCTAGGAATGATCACTTCATGTTGTTTTTAAAAGGGGGTCATTAAGGGGTCAATGGTGCATTTAATGAATTATTAAATGCTTTATTGTTGCAAAGTGAAGTTGGATGCCTAAAAGAGGTTGATTAATATTTTATTATTTCAAAAAGTGAAATGCTTAAAGTGGCATCCCTTTTGGAAGTTGAAGTGATTCAACTTCTTGGAATTTGAAGAGTCTCTTGTTGCTTCATTTGCCAATTGAAGCTTATATATTGCTGCTGTTTGTAGAGCTGATCATCTTTGGGGAAAAATATAACGTTATGCTGCTGGTTTGAAATCCAGAATCCGGCTAAGGGTTAGCTTAGCAAATCTACTCCACTCTTCGGGCCTGAAACTATGGTTCCCTAGGTGGTGGACTGAGAGTGTGCTTCATCCAGAAGTACATATTGAGCATTATTGTGGAGTTTTGGTGAGATATTTCCAATTTTTATGTTGCTGGTTTATCATGGCTGAAAGTGTTTTTTGTTGACAGCTTTTTGAGCAAATTAAATATCATTCTGGGTATGTTTGCAAAGTGGTTCTAGACCCAAGGCGACCCCTTCCACAAGAGATTGGAATTTATTTCCAAGTCTTTGATTTTTTATTGCTAAATCGCCCTTTTCAAGAGTCGTACCATCTGTAGAGAATTGAGAATTGTGCCATAAATTAATGGATGACTTTTGAGGCTGTTTCTTCATCTTGTCATGGGCGCCTATCCTCCAGAGGTTCATTGCACTTCGTTTCACGCCATTCGGAGGTATTTTGGTGAAGTTATGAGCATTTAATTAATTCTTATAGTTGCTGGTTATTCATTTCCAGAATTGCAGATTTATATCAGACTTGTTTCAGTTTGAATTTCCAGTCCTTTCTTCATCAATAATTGCTACTAATAATCATGGAATCATTCAGAATCTTGGTGCTTTGAAAACATTGTAATATTGATGTAATTTGCAGCTCTCTTTCTATATTGTAAGACTGTAAACAGTAGTACTGTTCCAGTCCTTTATTGCTGCAATTATTTTCTATTTCTCACATTAAGTACCCCTGGATGGTTTACCGCCAGTGTGGATAAAGAACATTCTAAAAGCTTATCTATTCTATTTGCAGCTGTTCTTATTCTTTGTAAAGCTAGTTAGTAGTACTAACAGCTCTTCCTTTACTTGCTGCAATTTTATATCTGTTTTACACTCCCACAATTGAGTGGTTGAGTTTTAGAATAAACATATATCTTGTTTGTAATTTCCCCCCACGTTATAAGTGGTTGTGTGGACAGTATTCCCCCCACGTTAATAAGTGGAAGAGTGGATTTAAAGGCTGGCTTGCCGCCTAATAATTGTTGTAAACTCACCCACTGAATAAGTGGAGTATTCCCACCGCTTGTGGATGCCTGCACCAGCAGATGAATTGTACTTTCAGCTCTGTTTATGCCTAATGATCCTCTGACCATATGCTATCACCTCGCCCACATTGGGATCTTGGTGAACATTCTTGGTTAGAGTTATCTTCTTTGCTGGTTTACATTTTGGAGCTAACGCTAATCAGTGTTTGGTTGCTGATTTGAATGTTAATTTTGGGAAAAAATTAATGGGGAATATTTCACATGACATTATCCGAAGCACCAGAATCTATAATACAGTTACTTAATTTGAAACCATTAATAAGCAAGGAAATATAGAAAGGATCTATCTTTCCTGGTACTGAGGATGGAATGATAACCAAATTATTGGGTAGATTCTTGGGTTCTTGGACAATAGGGATATTTGAAACAGGACGAGTTTCATTACTTTTTACAAATTTAACCAATCTCTCAAACTGGTCAGGATTGGCTTGAAGATACTCAACTTCAGACATTTGGATCTTAGTCTTCCTAGCATGGTCAATGATATCGAAAGCTTGAAAAGAATTTGCTAGAGACATAGATGATGTATTTTGAGCCAATACTTTAGGATTTGGTATATTGGTCTTAGGCTCACTAGAAGAACAGTGGGAGAATTGCTTACTTGTTTTTTGGAAGAATCCTTGGTCAAAGTGGGCAATGGCGTCCCCTTCTTAGCAATGGTCACCGGCAACTGAACGTTGTTTTTCACCTTTGCTTCTTCATCTTTTTGAGCCAACCGAGTTTGGGATCGTGTCATAACAGCATATGCTTGACTCTCAGTATTTTCAATTTCCGCTGAATCATCATAGTGCATATATCGTATAGTGGAGTCGCCAGCTTCCTCCTCATCTTCTTGATTAAAGACAGCTTCATCTTCTGCTTGAAAATCATTAGAAGATAGTTCTTCTCGATCTATTTCATAATAACCAACAGCTGCATTCTTTGGGGGAGCTTCAAGTGCAAGCCTCTCAGGAGGAGGCAATTTAGCCTGATTTTTGGCAGCATAGTTGGAAGCAGAATTTGGGTATGCCCTTCTAGGAATATCCTTGTACGGAGCAGCATAAGAAGCTTGTGAAACTTGCTTCTTTAAGGCAAGAAGTTCATTACCCAACTTCTATACCATAGGATTAGTAGAACTAGCAACAGAAATTTCTGAATTAGAATTTCCTTTGAACCGATTAGAATCTTTTCGGATTTTACCAGCTAAGATCAAATCATCTTCAATCTCCGTGGCAAGAGCTTGAGCATGAGTCAAATCTATAGGAACAACTCTTCTCAACAAGAAACTCACTTCAGGCAGCTGAGTATTGATGAAGAAACACTTGAGATTTGCAGGAGTAGGCTGAGAAGTGATAGGAATTCTATTTGCTAATTTATTGAACTTAGCAATAAATTCTCGCATGCCTTCATGTGTATCTTTCTTCATTTGGGTCAGCTGAGCCAACAAAGCGTGTTCATCTTCAGCAGGTTTGAAACGTTCTTCAAACTTAGTCTTGAGAGTTTCCCAATTTGTAATTACACCAGCTGCTAAATTATAGAACCAATCTGCTGCAATACCTTGGAGAGTTTCAACAAAAAGGCGAACAGCAACATCTTCATGTTCAACCCCAAGAACTCCACATGCCATAAAGAAAGACTTGACATGTTCATCAGGATGTTGTTTACCATCTCCATAAAATTTAGGGAGATTCTTCCGAGAACCTTGTGGAAGTGCATGAAGAGGTGGCGTTAAATTCAAAGGACCAAAAGCTGCGCCTCAAGGACCAGGAAGAGCAACAGCAGCAGCAGTAGCAGCAACCATAATAGAAATGGAAGATTTTAACGGCTTCAAAAAGAAAGGTGAAAGTTCACTTGGAATAGGCTTTTTCTTCTTGGATGGAGGGAAGCTAGTAGTTCGTGAAAGAGAGGATATACTAGTGAGCAACTCAAACTTAGCTTGTTCACCTGGAGATACTGCTTGAGAACTTTGACCTTTCTTACGACGAACGTAATAACGGATTCCTTCCAGTGTAAAAGCTAAACCAGAACCAAGTAAACAGATTAAGAATACTGGACTTCAAAAGAAAGCGAGAGACTTTCAAATGCGTTTGTATCCCCAGCGGAGTCGCCAAAAACTGTTGGTTGGAAATTTTGTATACTTATGAAAGCATACAAAATTGTGGTTTCAACCACAGCACGTGAGATTAAACTCTCCTAATTAAGGGAAGGCTCCCCCTTTAACTAAACAAAACTAAATGGGTAGGATAGCAATGGTTCCTCTTATTTCAGGAAAGATTATATTCTTTTCTCTTCACAGAAAAGAAATAGTACATGTTGATAAAACTTATTACAGCAGCTATGCAGTGAAATCAAGAAAGAGGAAATAAAGTTTCCTGAAAGCGCAAAGACTTCCGTTACTTCCTCCGGGATGGGAAAACAATCAATAACCGCAAAGTCTTGAGGAATGAGATCCTATCTACCCTTTTCAGAATGATTACTTAATGAAAATATACAACATAAAACAGCACAAAGTCTGTAACTACGATGTATCTATTAATTACTCTAAATGAGAACTATCACGAGCACAAAGTCTTGTAATTCTTCTCAATTTCTAATACTAACTATGAATTCAATCTTCACATTTACAGCACAAAGACTGCAGATATTTAAATTGAATCTCTCTTCAGCAATATTCCACAATTCTCAAGTAATCACAAAATGATGCTCCAAAATGACATAAGAACATAAAGGATGCAAAATGAGAATTCAGCACAAAGTCTGAAATTCTAACTTCTTGATATTACTTGAAAATTCACAATTGATAACTATAAAGCTCAAAGACTTTGAGTACAAAATTCTACAGAGGTTTCTTGCTTGCTAAAAAGATAAAAGATTACAATAGACCCCCTCAAGTATTTATAGGAGGGAGGTCTGGAGAAAAAGGTGGGAGGATCTCAACAAACTTGAGAAAATCTCTCAACCGATAACTAATTGCAATTGACTTATTCAAAATTACAATCCAAATTGTGATTTGTTTTGTAAGATCTTACATGTAATTACATTTTTCAAAACTGCAAGGAAAGAACACTTGCAATTGCAAAACTTGTTTTTACATATATTTTGTCGAAAGTAAAATACATAAAACAACCTAATACTTTAATTTGTCTCATTCTGTTGACGTGGTTGTTGCGACCGCACCAACACAGAATAAAGTTTCCCAACGGATACCCTATCCTCTCTTGAACAAAGTTTCCTGCATGCTAAGATTGCAAGATAGATCATACATTTAACTCCAAGGTTCCTTAAGTGCGAATAGTCTCAGTTGGCTTGATGTGATTTTTGCTGGTATTTCAAGGGGACTTACACAATTGTTCGACAGTTGACAGCAGACAGCGGACTAAGGGCTTTCATGTAATTCGAATGATTTGGCAAGTGAGCACAAGTTTCCTAGAGCTAACCATAAATGAACTGAAATTAAATGAGTGTAGGGCCTAAGAAGTTTATGTTCTACTCTAGGGCGTGGGACATGGCGATCAATTCTTATGGACTTCAACCGGGCCTTGCTTTGCCTCGCTTTGGACAGCTTCCACAAAACCGGTGCAATCTTCAGAGGAGGGGCGAAAGATGTTCAAATTATAACTCAACATGCAAGCACCATCAAGACGATGCATACGAACACGTGAATCACAATCGAAGTTAAGTTTGAAAAGTAATCCAGTTGACCACGCAAGGTGAACCCACCGTCAGCGAGCCCGCTAGTGGTATGGACCAGCAAAGTCTTGTTCAAATCGAGCACCACATTCCACAATTACTAAGTACTTGCATGAAATGAAATCTACTTTATTTTAAGCTACTTCAAGATGCTACGTGAATTGGAAGGACGAAGAAGCCTCAACAACTATTCATAACAAAGAAGAAATCACCATCAATGAAAATTCTTTTATTATGAAAGCATTCATGACAACTTCTTACAAAGTATTCAAAGGGAAGACTTTCCTTCCTTTTCAATCTAAACTATACTATCAACTATCTAATTGCTCTCTACTCCTTCTCTGCTATCCTAACTCTGATCTAATTCTAATTTCTAATGAGATACAAATGAGGGGGACTTCCCCTTTTATAGTTGGCCAAGTCTAACGGACGGCTCATATTACAATCGGCTGGATGGCTCAGATTGTGCCACCTCAGCCCTAAACAAGATTCACCCTAAAAACCGCCACCAAGAGGAGTGGAGCAATAAATGAGAAATTAATGGCCACCATCCTTCTAGAAGATTCCAACCTTGAAACGCGTTCACACTGTTCTTGATCTTCTTCTTGACGTCGTTCTTCAACTTCTTCTTTGTCACTTGAGTTATACTAAGTCTCAACACTTAGCCATTTTTCGCAACTTTTCTTCCTTCGAGGTTGAAATGTCATCTTGGAGTATGTGCTTCATCACTTAAGTCATCACCGCTTGATCTCGACGTTTCTCCTGCAAAACAAGCAAGGAGAAGAGCATTAGAACACTTCATAATATAAATTCAACTTACTTACCAGGATTTTCACGCTCTAACTTCCAAGCGTTCATGTCTTCACTAGCCAGCTTCGCGTTCAAATTCTTCATGCCTTAGCCAAATTTCAACTTCTTGAGGGCGTCATCTTTGAAAGTGCCAGCTTCAACTACATCTTCACTTTTCCAACTGAGGCGTTGACAATTTTGATTTCATTCGTCTCTGGCTCAGGAAGATTATCCTCACGAAGAATTTGAGCAAATTCACCTAGGCAATTCCTTTCAAAATCATCGTCTGGAGCATTTTACCTTGAAAACACATTTTCTTCCTTGCCTTAGAAAATTTTCCAAATTTCTCTTAAGAAATTCATCAACCTGGTGCCCATTTAAAATCTTTACCTCAAAATCCTTGGCAAGCTGCGGAAGACCTAGAAAACCATCTCTCATCGATAATCTTCAATACCCAAAAGAAAATCTCTTTCAGAATTTGTCGAATTCATGGGTATACAACGAACGGGTTCATTTAATTTTTTTGAATTTCGAACCTTAGAAAAATAACTTTTAGCAAATTTATTCTTGCTCTTCAACACCTGTGAACATTTCTTGCTCTGACTTGAAAACTCTTTATCGACCCTGTGTCGGCATTCTCTGACTTCACCTCAGGCAATTCATTCAAGCTTTAGGAAAATCTTATCACCTCAGAGTCTAGGCGTATTTTCTAGAGGAAGAAAATATTTTGTGCCTTCGAAATTTTTTTTTAAATCATTTTGAAAATTTCGCCTCAGGAAATTTTAACTCAACTTCATTCATCTGCCAGTGGTGGAAAATTTTATTTCAACTTTACTTGGAAAAATTTCCTTGAAAGCACATATCATGGAAGATACTTAATCCCAACGCCTAGCATGTTTATATTCTTCACTCACCACCTTAGGCGCATACCACACTTGAAAGACATTTTCATTCAAAACTCCAACGCCTTAGCAATTATCACCTTACTTACCTTAGGCGCATATCACATTTCATGAGGAACATTTTCATTTAAAAAAAATCCAACGCCTAGGATATTATTCATCTCCCCTTGGGCGCATTTCTCACTTCAAGAGGAATGTTAACCACGCCTAGCAATATTCATCCATCACTTGGCATTTTCAACGCCTAGCAACACTTTATTTCACCCTTCCAACGCCTTTAGTAATTTCATTTCACACTTCATGCACTTGGGCGCATTTTGATGTCATGAAGGACTTGACTTTTCAACGCCTTCAACTCTTGTCTTCACATGCCTTGATTTGGGCGCATTTTTCTATGTGTGGAGGATGAAACTCTTTGACTCCTTTGACTTCTTGAGAGGTGGGCGCATTTTGGCATGTGAGGTGGACGAAGCTCATACTTAGAAATTTTTTGCATGCCACTACCTTGAGCTGGGCGCATTTTGGCATGAGAGCAGGATGAACTTTTATACTTAGAAAATTTTTAGCATGCCATCACCTTGAGGGCGCATTTCACCTAGGCTGCAGGATAAACTCTGTTGACCTTTTGACTTCTTGGGCACATTTCCTACTTGATGAAGGATGGGCGCAAATGGAGGGTGGTGGAGGATATTTATACTTAGCCATTTTTCCTTGAAGTCATCCACTTTGAGGGCGCATTTAGCCATAGGAGGTGGATGAAACTTTTTCCTTAGGAATTTTTCTAACTTCTTTATCAACTTGGGCGCATTTGGAGGTGGCAGGAGGATGAAACTTCAACACTTGAACGTTCTTCCTGACTTCAGCTGAAGAATGGCACGTTTTCATGGTGATGCAGGATGAAGTCCCAGACTTAGCCAAATTTTATTTTTTTGTCCTTGCCAGCTTCTCTATGCCTTACTATAAATAGTAAGTCTCTTAATTCTTACACTTCAGAAGCTCAGATTGTTCTGAAATTTCAAACACTGCATCCTTGCGACCTCGTTAACCTGTTGACACTGCTATTCTGAGCTGACCTGCTAAAAATAGCATATTTTTGGAGGTGATTTACTATAAATAGTAACCTCTCATTTCTGGTACCTCCACAACTCTGTTTGCTCTGAAATTTGAATGAGGCTCTCCTCACCACGTGACCTGCCTGCTGACATCGGCGCATGCAACTGATTTGCTATTTTTAGCCTGTTTCCAAAATGACTTACTATAAATAGTAAGTGCTTCGTTTGCCTTCAAATTTTACCAACAGATAGATTGAAGGATGCTGATCGCGGTGGTTTACAACGGTTTTCGAAAATTCTGACTTTTAACCCTTCTTTTCAAGCTCCGAAACTAGAAACCCTAATTTGTTCTGCATGCGCATCAAATGGTCTCCGTTTGTTCTTGTTCCTGTTGCATTACGATCAGCTCGTGATTCTGAAGTGCTGGGAGGCGGCTGCCGGGATGCACCTGCTAAAAATAGTAAGTTTCCAAATGAGTGATTATCCTGCTTTGCATGTCATACCATTGCGTAGGTCTCGAAAAACCCACAAAGAATCACCTGACATGCAAAGAAAACCCTGAAACGCAAACCCTAAAAATAGCCTCTGAAGGCTGAATTCTTAAAGTTGTCGTCTCACTTTGCATGTTACACCATCGCGAAGGTCTCTGAAAACCCAAAAGGAATCTCCAGAAATGCACTGAAAAACTCTGCATCCAAGCCCTGAAATTTGCCCTAGAAGCTGAACTGCTAAAAATAGTAAGTTGTCTATTTCAGCTCAAATTTTGCACACGAGCAACTTGATATGTTCTGAAGGTAGTGCAACTGTTAAAACTTCAAAAATGCTAAGGAAATTGCACACTTACTAAAAATAGTAAGTTGCTAGAATCTGATGAGATTTAGCAGGAAGCCTGCTGGAATCACACTGACAACGATGTTAGCCCTTATTTTCAATATATTCACCTTGTTTGACCTCAAATTGACCAGGAAAGTACAAACCCTAATCTTCAGACTTGGCCAAAATTTCGCGTTTAAGCTCAATGACAGACACATCCCCCGAAAGGCAGACCAGAGAAAAGAGACAGAGAGAGACAGAGAGAGACAGAGAAACCATAGCCAAAAGACCAGAATGGAGCAAAAATTAGGGGTCCCCATTTTGAATGGGCCGATGTGTGAAAAGGTCACAACAATTCCTATCTTTGAAAGATAAGAATTTGCTGATGATCATCTGCAATTCATTTGGATCAGGCCCAGTGTGTTCTTGGCAACTGCAACAGTCTTCAAGATTACATCAAAATATCTTATCGTTGCAAGTCTATGTTCTTCATAAACAATTTGCATTTTATCAAGGATGATTCGATAATTGACAAACTTGTGAATCGAATCAATGGTAAAATGTTCTGATTCCAACTGTTGTTGAAGATTTACTGCCATTTTTGTAGTGACTATATCAGCTGCAAGTAATTCACCTTCATGATTCAAAACTATGCAAGGGATTTTCTCAAAGCTAGAAAGAATGTCTTGTTGTACTTCATCATTCATTTCTAGAGTAGCCTGGATATCTTTGATGAGATCTTGAATAACCAATGACTTGTTTGTCATAAGTTCTTCAAATTCTATGTATTTCTCTCTGTTTGGTAGGATTGAGTTGCTGCATAGAATTTGTAACTTGACTTGATCTATTTCATGCCAGATTTTTAAATCCTTTTCAAGCGATTCCAAATTTTGCTTGAAAGCTTCCAAAGTCTGATTCAATTTAATTTTTGCTATTCTGACATTTTTCAGAACTTGTAATGTCTTTTCAATCATTGGAATGCTTTGATCAATCAGCTGTGTTACCCATGAATCAACTGCTTTAGCTTTCTGTGCAATTTTCTCTAATTGTCTGACTGATTCATTAGGAGCGACTGAAGATAGTGAATCAACTGTTTCTGATGATACAGTAATCCTTTGAATAACTGAAACCAGCTGATCATTATCCTCTTTGAGCTTCTCTTTTTTGGCTAGAAGTTCATTATAGCTTTGTGCCAAAATTGTTACTGAACTCTGAGCATCTTGCATCATGTTAGCATGAGTCTGCTTGCCCAATTCCACCCTAGTGAACCTGTAATCAGACTCCTGCATCTCTTCATGTGGTTTATCAACAAGAGGTTCTGCAATCTCAGCATATTAAATTTTATTGCTATCAACAAAAACTTGCGAGACTGTTTTTGCTTTCTTTGCAATCATTGGTTTCGATTTCTTCAACTTTTCGAAATCAAAAACATCAGGAGACACTGCTTGTTTCTTTCTTTTGGGAGCAATTGAATTCAACCATGGAGGAAGATCCAAGGTTGTCACATCAGAAATGGCAACTGCAGTCTCAATTTGTGTTACAACTGAAATTCTAGGTGGTGCCTCAGTTTGTACAGCAACCATGGTTTGCTCAGAAGACAAATTACGACTAGGATAAGCCATGAAACAATCAAAGCCCGCTACAGATGTATCTATCTCTGGGAGAGTTATTTTTGATATGGCTGGAAAGATTGGATTTGCATCAAAAATATTCTCCAAGTTATCGGGCAAGCTTCTCACAGGAGTATTTATTATTGATGAGGAATGATCACTAGCCTCTGGAGGTGGGATAGAAGGAACAAATACTGTGGAGAAGGAATCAACATCACTGTCGATAGGGGACACAGGAGATATTGCTGAATTAGGTATTGAAGTTTCAATGTGAGGAGTCATCTCACTTAGAATGGTAGAGGTTTCAAGAACCTCTTCTTCTTCTTGCTGATCCAAAACTTGAATCTGCATTTTCTTAACTTCTTTCCCCTTTAGTGTTTTTTTCTCTAATGGCTCCTCCACAGCTCGGCTTACCCTTAACTTAATTCTGCTACCTGAAGAGGAAGCTCCTTCTTTTGATTTGTCTCTAATTTCTGACTTCAATCCTTTAGGACCAGCTGGATCATCTTCAGCCCTAACTCTGATTTTAATAGTCTTGACACCTATGCTTTTGAGCCAAGCGTTGGTGTTTGCTAAGACTGACTGAAACCTATAAAAAATTGAGACAGATTCTTTTTAGGACCACTGGATTGCAGGAATGGACGCATTAGCAACTCCTTGTTCGTCATATTCAGGATCTAAAACCTGCCTATCATCAATTACTCCCTCTGGAACTAAGGTCAGATTGAGATCAACAATTTGCTCCACTGTAAGCCTGCAATAATCCATTCTATATATATCTTTTTCTGTTCGGAGGTCTGCCCAAATGTCTTCAATGCGGTGTACATGAGTGAAAGCTCTTTTAATTTTGTCTTTCATTTTTCTATAATCAAAATCCATTCTGGCTTGAAATCTCTTTAATGTTATTTCCTGAAGTTCAGTCTCCATTGCTTTTGCTCTTGAGGAAGTTGTCAAAGAATACCTCCCAATTACCAATGGATTATGTGATGAAATATTGACTCTAGTCTTGTGTTGTGTAGCTTGACGTGCATGCACTGTCATCAACTGCCTTCCCAGCTCCATCAGAATAATCTTATCAGTCGGATACCTTGGAAGCATATAAGGTTGGTCTTCAAAACAGCCGACTCTCATATAAGTGAAGGTAGGGAATTGAAGAAACAAGCAACCATACTCATTTACTTTCCTCCAAGCGACCTCAGATATCCTGTTGTTTTCCAATGTTTTGTCAAATAAACACATAAAGTGACCAAAAAAAGCATCTTGAACTCTTCTATAATGCGCCCGGCTTGGTCTTAAAGTCAGCTGATCATAATACTCCCATACAGGCACTAATGATCTGTCACCTTGAGTAGATAAGCCTGGAAACTGCCTCAATGATGCTGCTATATAAACCAAATATGAGTTCATGTAGAAGGTAAGAGTGGTAGGGACCTGTGCAAGCTGTTCACACAAACTGTCGCTGATTATTTCACCCCAGAATATTGGATGCTGTGCTTTTGTGATGACCACAATGAACTTATACATCCAGCTTTCAAACACATTGGAAACCTTCAACCTTGCTATTCTGCTCAGGAGAGTGATCATATCATTAATCTCTTCCTTAAAATATGACCGATACAATTTGGGTATCCGGGTCACACAAGGTCGTGATTTGAGAAGCCACTTATGATTAATATGTTTGATACAATTATTCTTTTTCTGTTCATAATATTTGTGAGCACTCTTCAATGTGATTTCTGAATATGTAGTAGCATCAGGAACTCTAAAAATTCTGTTGATTGTCTCAGCATCAAGTCTGATAACCACATTGCCGTCATCATCCTTGATGGTTCTAGATTGACTGTCAAAACGGGATGCACATGCAAGAACAAATTCAGGCTCAAGAGCAACAACAGGAAAAGAAGATACCAGATGAATATGACTTCTCAGCAATAACTGCATGTCATGAGAAGATGATTTCTCAGCCCTCTTGAGAAATTCAGACATATCAACATTTCCAATTTTTGTGTCCTTGATTTCGTCAATATTTGAGACCACGTGAGACGGGGAAATCTCATTCTGATACTTATCAAATTTATATTTCATCTTTTTGCTTATTGGAGAAGATGGTTCGTCTGTCATTGAACAGGAATCTACAAGGCTGCGGTGAAAACCCCATAAGGTCAGAACATCATCAACATCAACATGAGTGGACATGGTGAAACTCAAACCCTATGACAATGAAACCGTTTTTAGAAAAATGATGGAGAGTGAACGGTGAAGACGAATTCAGGTCTTGATGGAGTGATTGCAACCAAAAGCAACGTTTTGTCTTCTTGAAACAGCAAGACAAAAAGATTTTTAGCTTGATTTAGAATTATGCCTAAAAAAGTTCAACTTTTGAGCTTTATTAAGGCATTTCGGGTTTTTCAATGACTTCAGCAATTTTACAAAAGGCAGTCGGGATTTTTTGGACATTTGACAATTTTACAATTTTGCAATTTTTAAAATTGTAATTCTAGTTGTAAATCCCGACTTGCTTATTTTGTTCTCAAAACCCGAAATATGACTCAAAGTGAAATTTTACAGAGAATGGCAAAAAGGGGATTTGATGTAGGATGGATGTGAAAATGTAAAAAGCGGATTGGTGGATGAATAGAAATGGGAAACATTATTGCCGGGAGAGTGAAATGATGAAAAATGCGTTTTCAGTGTATGAGGCATTTTAGAGTGGAAAATGCGTTTGGTATGGAGTTTAAGAATGGAAGCATATGGAATGATATGGAGAGCAAATATCGATAGGATGAAAGGAAACGGAGGGCGCATGGTATGTGGAGAATGCGTTCTCAAATGTAAGTGTACGAAGATGAGTGAAGAGAAGGCGTTTTGTGTGAAGGCGAGCTGAATGACAATGAAAACGCGTTTTTAAAAACAAAAACAAATAATGGCGAATGTATATAAGTAAATAAAAGGTGAATGAATATACATTTTAGTGTATATCAGAAAAACGTGTGAAAGAAATATAAAAAACGCGTTTCCAATAAAAGACGTTGGAATTAAAAGTGAAATGTATAAATGTAGATCACGTTTTTAATACAAAATGATAAGTAACAAAAAACGTTTATAAAGAAATAAAGAAATGAAGAACATACCTGAAAATAAGTTTGTAAATGAAAATAATGATGGAATAACCCTAGGCGCGTTCAGAAAATGAAAGAGACCTGGCTATTTACAGATGAAAATCCGATCCTCAAGCTTGTGGGTTCGATAAAATCTCCATGAAATAAGGAAGACAAAACGAAAAAGGAATCAAACAGCTTGAATCAAAACGGCGTCGGACTTTCTGGAGTTTCTTGCAACTTAAAATGTCATTCAAAACTGAAATTGGGGTTTTTGGAAACCAATGCAAGTTCTTTTACTTGAAATCGGGTTTTTTTTTATGCAAAAGCAAGTGTTTTAAATAAAATCGGGCCTTTTTGATCTAATGGCAATTGACTTGAAGTAAATCGGGCCTTTTTGATCATATAAGCAATTTTACTTTTGTCAAAAATGAGCATTCTTAACAAATTCGGACTTTTTGACTCACTTAAGCAATTTCGGAACTTTTTAGAGCTTTAGCAATTTTGTTCTTAAGCCAAAATTTCCCTGCTTGCTGAGTTGCTCCAAAAACCCGATTTTGACCAAAAAGACAAGGAAAAAGACTCAAAAATTGATAAAAACGGGAAAGAAAGAAAGAAAGAAAAAGAGAAGCGCAAAGGTTTATAAACCTAAAACTGAGATTTGCCACTCTTTGCACCTCATAATGCGTGCCTTAGAGAAGAAAATCTTCAAATTTTATGAAAATTTTGAGAGATTATCCAAATTTTAAAACAATTCAAAAATTCAGGATAACACAATCTAGGGCTTGCTCAGCAAGCAAGCTTTATTTCTAAATCTAGAAAGAAGATAACATCTAATGCCTAAGAAAGCAAGAGAAGCAGGAAACGCCAACTATTACATTTATCTTCTTTCTCTTCTCAAAGAATGGATAAAAATTGTTCCGAGAATAGAAAGAAAGCTAGAAGAAAGCTTCTAGAAGAAAGCAGCTTTAGATTTCAATCACATCTGCTAGAAAGCTGGTAATTATGTCCCAATTCGGTGCATCTATACCATCAATAGCAAAGTTGTGCTTTTCTAAGATATCCTCTCCATTTGCAATTGATCTTAGGAAATCTTCAACCTCATTGGCCGCCTTTTCAAACTTTTCCAACATCATCGAAATATGACTTATTCTCCCGCCAACTGAACTGCTACCATCACAGCTGCGAACAACATTCTGAAACTGATTTTGCACTTCATTGAGTCCGACATAGGAACCATCTTCAAGACTGTATCGAGAAGGAATCTCAGTGACAAAATCTTTGATGAAAAGAAGAGTTTCGATCACCCTTTGTTTATAGGCAATAAACTCCTCGGATATCCTCTTGTAGGTTTTAACCTTGAAGACATGACGCTCTCTCCAAGCAAGGATCTGCCTCTTCTGTTCTTTTGAGACCACTGAACCATAGGCTGTATCCAAATCAGCAATGATGATTTCATGCCTTGGTTTCACCTCTGCCATTGACTGTTCAAACCCTTGAATACCTTGACGCAGCTCATGAGCGTTGTCTCTCAACAGAAACATCTGTGTTAAGATCTCCTTTCCTCTGACAATGAAACTCTCGATCCACTCTTGAGTTTCCTTCCCACAAATGACCAGCTGTCTCAACTGATGATGATCAGCTGATGTCTCTAAAATCTGGGGCAGCAACTGAGTAGCATGTGAAGTACCCTAGACAAGGTTTGAAATGAAGAGCCTGAGTTGTTGTATTTCAGCCTTGAGGGCTGCTTTGTCTTCTCCATCCTTGAGCACTCTTTCTTGAAGGCTTTCAGACACAACTTTGAACAAACTGACATCCGCATGTCTGGTATTTTTACCAAGATTGACCTTGACCATTATGAAGTCGTCCATATCAACTTCATCTCTGTTCTTGTCCTCTGGGGGTATTGCAGTCTCCATGACTATCTCACCATCAGGGTTCCTATCAAAGTAAACTTGCTTCTTTGCTTTCTTCTTAGGAGGTTCCTGATAGATGTTATCAAGGTCATCAAAATTCACCTAATATGAAGGTCTTCTAACCCTTCCCAAGGAGCTCTCAAGCCAAGACATAGTAGTATATTTACCAACTTCTTTGGGAGGTACAATTGCAACCTCTTCATCTTCTTCAATATCCAGGTCGATGTGAATTGGCGAAGACCCTGTCAATGGTATGGAGTCATGTGTTATGGGTAGCTCCTTTGTTTCCTTCTGAGGTACGAGCTCTTCAGGAGGAGCTTCTGCTTCGACTGTTGATTGCTCCTGTATAAGTATGCCTGAGAAATCTAACCACCTTCTTACATTTTTTGTCGATCTGCTACCCTCGACACCTTCTTAAGACTGCTTTACACTTTCCCTTTTGACTATGCTCTGAAGGAAGAGGGAAGTGTCCTTGGTGGCTCTGCTACTGGAATGGAGTTTTTCCTTTTGAGGACTAGGAAAACTTTACTATACTCGAGGACTTGTCTTGTCCTGTTTTCAACTAAGAGAGACTCTTTATTAGCCCAATTGACTTGAGGAAGTGGCTTATCCTCAATTCGCTTTTGAGCATACATCGAGAGAAGCACATCCTCATCATCATCTGATAACCCTTCAATGTCTTATGATAAGCAGTTTTTCATCTGGTGAAGAGTGAGCCTGCTGTAACTACGCCTCCACACCTCGAACTCATCTATGCAATTGGCCCAAAAGTCTTCGAGAGTAGGTAAGTGAGCATAGTTTTTCTCAAGTTAGCCAGTGTAGACGCCATGAGGATCATAAGATCGTCTCTCACTGTAAGGATTGAGACCAAGTTTGTCTAACTCATCTCCCATGGTTTTAGCATCAGTTGTTGTCCTGCATGTATAGATTCCCAGTCCCAATGGAAAATTGAGGGCAGGTTTCTTTCTATTCCTCAAGAATGTGTGGACATCATGTGCTTGCCTTAAGAACTCCATGAAGATAACTTCATCTGATGGGTACCTTGGTAGCATAAGTGGAGCACCTGAAAAGCCATAAACTCTAAGATAAGTGAATGTAGGAAATTGTATAAACCAATCTTCCCATTCAGCTATTGTTGCCCTGGCTATGGATGAAATACGAACGTGCAATTCATTATCCAGGTCTCGCACTGTGTGTATCAAGAAAGCCTCATTCACCCTCTTGTAATGATGTAATGATTTCATGAATTCCAACTGGGGGTAATAGTTGTAGATATGCTGTATGCTTAGAGACCCCTCAGTGTTCATCCCTCTGAATTGACCTTGATAGGCCACTAAGTAGACTAGGTAAGAAACCATATGGAACTCATGAATCTAGAAATATTCTATTATCTGCTGATGGAGGCTGTCACTGATCAAGGTGGCCCAATCATAGAACTCAGTTTTCTTCATGATGTGAGGAATCACATAGAACATCCATGTTTGAAACTTGGTAGCATCTTCTTGTCCAGTGACCCTGTTGAATAAGGTGATTATGATAGCAACTTCGTCCTTGAACTCTCCTCGCCCGACATTCTTAGGCAAAGTCTTATGGTTTTCCTTCATCCACCTTTGTGCAATCTTCTAACTGTACTTGTCCTTATGCATTTCCCACATCCCTTCACATTCGCCCTTTGAGATAGTGACACTTTCAGGCCAAGGGGGAATGGAGAAGCATTTTTCGATCATGTCAAGCTTCAAACTGCATATCAATCTGCCATCAACTGATTGAATCTCCCTTGTAGCTGGATTGTAATGCTTGATGCAAGCGATTACAAACTCGAAACTCTGAACTAAAATAGGAATAGATGCTGCTGCGAGGAGTCTAGAGTGTCCCAAGTTTCTGATTGAAGTGTTGCCTGCGCTCTCCAACGCATGTAGATCAAACACCGGCTTGATGTGATGCAAGTCTGTCTCAACTGTTTTGATGAAATCGTGGTAGAGAGCTGATTTGGTCTTGAAATCATTGGGAGTGTATTCCATTCTGAAAATCTTGAAGAATGACTGTAAACTCGCCTAGGTTCAGACAAGTTTTGAGCAACTTTTTATTTTTAGAATGCTGGTTTTTCTTCCTCCAACGGACAAATTTTTTGAAAATTTTCTGAGATATGGGTTTGTTGGTGTAACAACTAACACCTCTAGAGTGCAAGTTGGTACAGACAGCTATGCACACTACGCAATGAGTGCTCTTCAAATTAGGAGGGGAAGCTCCCTCGTTGTGCTTGACAAAAGTGCTTGAAAAGGGAAATAAACTAAACTATATCCTATCTTTTTGTCTCAGCTGTAAGAGGTACAAGGCTTTCACGAAAACTCTATACGTTGCAACTAACTATTTTCTGGTTTCGCAAGACGTAACTACAACACACAAAACTAAGTAACTTAACTATCCAATCCCCTCAAGAATTTAGAGCATGAGGAAACGGAGCGGGAATGATTATCTGACGATAAGCCAGGTACAGACTCACAACGTGAAGGCAAGGTAGCACAACTATCTGCTTGTCTAAATAGGCTTATTGGAAACGACAACACACGATAAACCAAGTACAAATTCTCAACTTGAAGGCAAGCTGGCACAACTATCAGCTCAATTTGAATAAGTTTATCATTCACACACATCACACGATAACCAAGTACAAATTCTCAACTTGAAGGCAAGGTGGCACATCGATCAACTCAATCTGAACGAGTTTATTGAACACATAACATGAAGGATAGCCAACTAGGATAATAAATTGCATTGGCGAGACACGCATACAATCTACGATCAACTAGCCACTATATCTAACTAAGGCAAGCATTCACCATAATAATTGCATGAAACCCAAGTGGCATAACAATTCATCATAATAGTAAATACTCATGAATAGATACAGAGCGAGCAATATTACAGGCAAGGTAGGTACAACATATATTTCTCTCTCGTGCAAAATTTATAAAATAAAATGAGCAAAGCTCATTTATAGACATTACCAAAGGTGTAGGAACCCTAAAATCACCCTTGAGTCAATCAGCCTTCCAATGCATGCAAGATTTATTGCTAAACCCATTAAAGCAACCATACAATTAACCGGAAAGCTACCATCAAGCAATCAAAACCTGACCCAGGGACAAATGTGCAAGCATGCATGTCCTTATTGAAAGCAAGTTAACTGGAACACTACCATCAGTTAACGTAAACCCTAAATACAACTCCAAGTGAATAAAACTAATCCCAGAATAGATATGCATGAGATGAGACAACGAGTTAACTTGAAAAGATAACACCAAGTTTAACTCCTGTGTGTAACGTCTATCCTAAGAGGTGGGAAATAAAGTCTACTGGTCGTGATCTCGAGCAACCAATCTCTCAACGAGATTGTTAACTGCATCATTGTTTGGAGCTCTGATACTCTGCCGAAGAATGCTATGCCTGCATAGCATGTCCTCACCAGCTGTGATCTGGGACTGAAGTTCACCTCTGCTCCTAGTTGGTTCATCGAACAATGCCGACATGACTGTAAGCTGATTAATCTTACAGCCAACGGTCTCCCCACAAAAAATAGTATGAACGAGTGCTTGGAGCTCTAACTGTACATCAGTAAGCTCAACATATGCACCACCCTCAATCTGATACCGGCACGGTAAGTGAGATACTAAGGTTCTCACAAACCGGAGTGCACTAGTAACATGCTCTCTACTCTGAGCCAACTCTGACGCCATTGTTTCCTCTATCTTTGCCTTGAAAACCAAGTGTGTTTTCCAAGAGTAGATAGCCTCTTTATCCTCTGCATCTGTGACTGATTCATATGCCATACTCAGGTGAGCAATCATAATCTCGTCCCGGGGTCTATTAATTGCCATGTCTCGCTCCTCATCTTGGAGACGTAGATGGAGCTCTCGTGCATTGTACCGCAACTTATATAGCTCTGTAAGCATAGAACGGCCTCTAGCAACGAACTCCTCCCATTCCTCCAAACGCTTGCCATATGCAACCAAATGATTAAGTTGGCCCTATTCTGTTGGAGGCTCAAGCATCAGCGAGAGTGTGGCGGTAACATCTGACTTGTGTACAAGGCTAGAAATGTACTGACGAAGCTGTCTGATTTCAGCCTTGAGGGCTGCCTTGTCTTCTCCGTCCTTCAGCATTCTATCCCTGGCACTGTCTGTAGCAACCTATAGGAGATCAACCTAAGTCTGGCGTGTGCTACGACAAAGGTTGACTGTGATAACCTCGAAGTCCTGAGATTCCAACTCTTCCAAACTCTTCCCCTGTGGAGGTATAGCAGTCTCGACAACGATCTCCATATCAATATTCCTCTCCACGTAGACAATGTTCTTTATCCTCTTGTCTGGCACATCCTGGTAAACCTGATCAAAATCTAAATGATTAAGGACATAGGATGGCTGCCTCCTCTTCCTTCCTAGTTGAGTTTCAATCCAAGACCTGCCTCGCTACCAATGGGCTCCATACTAGCAACAGAGGTTCTCAATGGTGACCAACATGCAGAGGAGTCATGATGGGGGTTCAAACCCACCTCGGCGAATCCTGAACTGTGACTGCTTCCCAACTGTATAGGGAACTTGAGGGCCAACCCCTCAAGCACCGGCTAACTCGGACCGGCCTCGAACCTGCTCTCATGATAGGATGTTCCGCCAGGGTCCTGTAGGATTAATGGTAAGCTTGCCTTTTGAATTTGGCTGGACCTTCTTTGGGAGGGCTAATCCTCTTCTTCCTCGCTTAGGCTCACGTAGGAAGCTAAACGGGCGATCCACAACCGGCTGCTCTTACTCTAGGCACATTTACCCTCCTGGTCTTCTTGCTGTCGAGGTAAAGTATACTGTTTTGAATAACTCTACTTGACCTCTCCTTTACTGTCGCGTACTCCTTGGTGTACCAATCAACTACTGGAAACGGTTGTGTGTCAACCTGCTCTCTGAAAAACTGAGGAAGGACTTCACCCTCATCATCTGATAAACCTCCCACATCTTCTGACAAGAATACAGAAATCTGTGAGAGAGAGAAGCGGTCGTAGCTACGTATGCGAACCTCGAAGTCGTCCATGCAATTTTCCCAATAGTCTTCCATAGAAGGCTTATGATATGCACGACCACGAGGCGTGTTGTGTAATGACCCCAAGGATCATAGGCACATACCTCAACAAGATACTTGATATGATACCTCTCTAGCTCCTGTCCTGCAGCTTTGGCATCAACTGCCGTCTTGCACCAATATATTCCAAACTGAAAAGGAAAATTGGCAGCTGGTTTATGCTTGCAACGCAAATGACGATGAACATCATGTAACTGCCTCAGGAACTCCATAAAGACTGTTCTATCCGAAGGATAACGTGGAAGCATAGCTGGATTTCCTGTAAATCCATATACTCGGATATAGGTGTATGTCGAGAACTGAATGAACTAGTCTGCCCAACCATCCATCGCTGTTCTAGCAATCACGATAATGCAACGTGCAAACTTCTATCCAAATTTCTCATCAGATAAGTCAAGAAAGTCTCATCAACATCGCTTTTATGACGTCATCAGGAACTCAAGCGATCATAATAGTGATAGGACTTTCCAAACATTGAGAATGCCAACAATGTTTAACCCTTTGGAATTGACCCCCGAGAGCGCATCAAGTACCAGGGTAAGGCGAACACGGAAACCGCGGGAAACTAGGAAGTCAAGGATCGCTTTCAGGGATAACATCACCATGAAGGATGCCTAGTCATAATGCTCCTGCCCAGATTTGATGTGACCAATGATGTAATACATCCAAGGTTGGAAAACATTTGCATGTGAATGACCTGAGACACGATTCAAGAGTGTAATTAGAATTGAGTACTCATCCTTGTACTCACCACGACCCACATTATTTGGCAATTTGTTCTTCGCTTTCTTTAACCATCGTTCTGCCATTTTGCTCTGGCACTTGTCCACATCAAGTAAATGATGCCCGTGACCGCTTCTATAGGTGAAGCAACTGTAATCGTCAAAAAGCCGAGGGATACAAAAACTTCTTTCAGAGGCTTGAGAGGACTCGTCTATCTAATTATTCATAGCGAGTAGTAGAGTTATACCGCTTAATACACATTACGAACTCAACACAAATGAGCGGAGTAGGCATGGGAAGCGCTCCTGCAACCCTCGACCACCAATGTTTTGAATAATCGAATCTCTGATTTTGACTCGATCTAGGACTGCCTCTGGCAACACCTTATGGAGATTTGTCTCAACTGTCCCAATGAAGTCGTGAGTAAGGACTGATTTGGTCCTGTATTCAAGCTAAGTGTACTGCATTTTGAAAAACTCGCCCGTTGACTGTGAACTTGACTATGTTTTGACAAGATCTCTGCAAAGCTAAGTGATATGGGTTTTGTCTAGAAAAAGATTCTAAGACAACCCAGAACGTCAAAAAAGCAAAAATTTGACTTCTACTCGACCATGCAAAAAAATTTCAGTTGAGAAAATTAGAAACTCGAGAACTGATGCTCTGGAGTTAAAAATTCCTAAAAATTCAAGCACATGAATTTAATTCGAGGAAGCTATATAGAATCGATCTAGATGATCAGACTTGCCAAAATTTGCCAATTTCAAGAACATGTGAATTGAAATCTGAGAGAATTTCGAGAATCAGAAAGGAGAAAAGACGTTTTTTCTATGTTCTATTAAAATCACCCCTTGTTCTTCAAATTTGCTGATGATTGTGAACTTGCACCTGTAAAAGGAATTGTTTGATGAAATCGCAACTGAAAACTGATAAAATCGCCCAATCTGTGAAGAAAAACGCCTTTGCCTTGAAGAAATACGAATTTCTTTAAGCTGGATGAGTGATTAAATGATAGGCACCATGAATAAATAGAGTAAATTCGCACCATAATGCTAACTGCAAGATTTAAAAACCTTGACTGAAATAGAAAGCTTCTGATTGGACCCCTCCAATTCGAACTGAGACTGACTTGAAGTCCGGAATAAAATAATAATAAAAAATATTCATCATGCAATTTGAAAATCCAGCACAAAGGGGTGCCAATTTTAGAAAATCGCCCTTTAATGCTCAAATATGCAAAAATAAATATTTAATATTATTTTATTCAGTTGACAAACCACGTTGAGCTCTTGGATGGATTCGGCGAACTTCACTGATTTCGAAAAGTCCTCATTTGTCCTCATAGGCGTCCATTTGCTCAAGATATTACATTTTGTATAAACTTCCTACTTTGTAGCTGACTACAAAGTTACAACTAGCTATATTCAACACTGATTTCCGGGTGACCGGGTGATGCTGAGATTGAGCAGGACCATTCATTGCGAAGCCTGTAGAGCAAGGAAGAAATGTCTATTGGGAGTCATCACTGCAAAATCCATCATTTAACACCTCAAAAAATTAGGCGCCCTTGATTAAATTGATTTTCAAACATTAGACAACTGTTTCTCCATACTGCCATCTAACGCTTCAAATGACTACTGACGACGAACTGTAAACCCTGTTGACTGGATGATAGGCTCACTGTGTGACCAGAGGTATTCCGCATCCAACGAATATACGCAAGGCACCTGAAAGCTGCATTAAGGACCACAAAAGCAAGGGCGCCCCTGGCCTGAAAGGGCTCAAACACCATTCTGACAAAAATACAACTCTCAACTAGATGCCCTTCTTTGACCTCTGATATCGGGAGCTGGGGTGGCCTGATTCGCGCACCGTCTGTCTCAACGCGTAGCTAGAAGGACCTACGAGAGATGTCTGTGGAGGTGACAAGGTAGGAAAACTGCTTCTAAGACCTCAAAGAGAAAGGCACCTTTCCAAAGATAGAATATACGACCAGACTTAGCCATTTTTTGAGCTGTCTTCGTTTTTTAGTATTTTGTAAAGACCTCGCACGTACGAGCGTTTGCCAAATCTCGGAGGATGACGGCTAGGCTCGTTGGATAGCTAGAGTAATTCCTCACAAGTCTCGTGAAGACTTCGAAAGCAAATAACACCATTTGTGTAGAAACCCTTGTTTCCCCTGTTTCTGGATCTGACTGTTTTTTTGATTGT
>VDFB02019117.1:0-27366 GCA_007258455.2 Sequoia sempervirens | reverse complement strand
AAAATCATGTAGGTGTACCTACTCCACTAGTGTCATCAAGAAACATGTTAGACAATGCAATCCCAATGGATGGGTCTGATCTTGCAACAAATTTTATTTTATTGACTCATTTTTTCTCATGCACAATCTCATCAATAGTAGTTGCATGCATGGCTAAGAGGTTATTCTAAGTCACTATCATACGTTCATCATGTGATAAAACATTTTCTTCATTAGGCATTTCTAATTTGAATCATTCTTTTCTCATACTCCTCATTTTCCAAAATAGGTTTTTAGCTTCTTCTCACACTGAACAGTTACAGTTTCAACTAAGTTTTCTCAACTCATATGGTTATTTGATTACACTTCCTTTGCAAGTCATGATTATGAGTCCACCACTCCTATGTGGTCTATGCTTTATCTTGAGATCTATGTAGTCGTGGAAAGATATTTCATTCTGAAAATCAACACCTAAATCCCTCCAATCTTGTAGAATCTAATCCTCCAACTCTTGTTATGTGAGTTCATTATTAATTTGAAGATTATTCCTTGGAGGAAAATTAGGAATTAGAGGTTTAGAGTTGGTTGTTACAATTCTAGTATGCTAATTTTCAACCCTTTTGTTAATTGAACCATTCATATTTCCATAATTTCTTTCTTGTCCATTTTTACCACCAAAACGTTGGGTCATTAAGGCACATAATTGAGCTATATTTTGGTCCAACTCGCACTGTCCTCTACCAAGATCATTTAAAATGTTTCATGTGTTTGGTTTATTGTGGTCTATAGGTTTTTTGTCAACCATAACTACTTCAAACCTTCAATAATTGTAAACTAATCATTCATAGATAACCCTCTAGGGAGGTAGGATCTCTACTCTGATACCACTGTAATATGCACCCCTTGTATAGCTTTTTTTAAATGTGTTTAATAGAAGAATACAAAAATGAAAAAGGTGTTTCTTTTTTAATGAAGAGCAGAAATAAAGTAACGTGCAACAATTAAATAACTCAAAAAAAAATAATGTTCAAAAATACATATTGCAGAAATTTCTAGATTTAATTGTTAATCTAAAAATACAAAATTTCCCAAGTACAAGAGTGACTCAGGTCGTCAAATAACATTACATATCTATTTCAAACATACCCAAAAAAATTGATTGACTTTGATAATTTTATGCACTTGCAACCAACTCATGCAAGCTCCCAAAAATGGATGTCACGCCTCTAGGACTAAGTATAAATTCTCATGAATGTTGGAAATATGTCCTCCAACCCTAAGCGCCCTCAATACAGTAATAAACTACCTAAAACCCTAGGTGTCCAACTCTCGAAATCACACACCCATTCAAGATGGTACGACCAGCTATGGAGATGGTACAACCAGCCTTTAGAAGTTAAAATAGTAATAAATTATCTCTCCCAATACTCCTCAAATCTATCACTATAAATCTGATATGCAATTTCCACCTCCAAATTGAAATAGAAATTCCACAAATATGCCCAGATGTGATCTCCATAATAAAATCGCTAAGTAATCCTCCAAATTGTGTCTTTCAACAATGTGGAGAATGTTGCTTGTGAGAGGTTTCTTCCTCACAAACCAAGAAAAAACAACTCCTCCAATAAAGAAGAATATCAATTAACAAGTCCAGCCTCCCCAAGAATGAGCTCCAAAAATTCTTTTTATTTCCTATTCCAAAACCCACATCTCCTTCAAGAAATAAACATACTTTATTCTATTTTAATGTTTCCTTATGTCTCCCACTTGGGAATCCCATTTAATGAGGCTAGAATATTTACCTTTTAAAATTATTCCTCATGTCTCCCCAAAAGTCACCTTTTAATATTTTAATTTAACATTATAACTTAAGCATTATATAAAATAACTCCTCCAAAAAGTGATTTATTTTACTTTTAAAACATTTTCAACACTGAAAGTCACTTTTAAGCATCCCATCATTTAAAAAATTTCATTCTCTTTCCAACGAGCTATAATACCAAGGTATCCAATTAAATATTTTAATTAAAATGGCAACCTTAGTAAAATTAATTAAATATAGCTCAATATTACACCCAATTAGCAGAAATGGTCAAAATGCATCAGAACCAAAAACTAACTGCACAAGAGTGATCCTGATGATGAAAGATGATAAACAGACCCAAGTGAGTGACTTACTAAAAATAGATGCTCCCTCCAAGAATATTGGAGACCATAAGCCAGAAATCATGTCTTAAAGTGGCATATGAATCCCCCAAACCACATGAGCTCACTAGGAACATCAAATAACTCCTTTGATAATGTTGACACACACCTAGAAGGTCAATGCCAATTGCAATGCAAGAGAACCCAGAAATGGGGACATTACATTTACCTTGGTTAGTTTTATCTCAACACATGTAAGTACATTGTGAGTAGCTTAAGGGGGGAATGTGCTTCCCTTGCACCACATTAAAAGATGGTCAAAGGTATTAGGCTTCTATTTACAAGATATTTAGGGGAAATCTATGAACAGTGATCTATTTACAAGCATGGTTTGGGAGAAATATGCTCAAACCAACCCTTCACCTTATGTCTTGAATCATTAGGGACACCAAGAATTCATCAAACATGACAAGGCTAGATTGAGGTACAAACTTTTTTCTCACCCTTTGTATACCCCTCAGAAAGTATGGTTGAGATCACCCCTTAGGGTGATGAAATCCCCAAGTAGGGTCTTAATGGTAAAGGAAATTTTAAGTTTTCTTTATTACCCAAGACCATACAAAATGCAAGGAGAGAGCATACATAGGATTAACACTCCTTAGGATCTAAATAAAACCACTAAGGAGGATGTGAGACTTTTGATACCCAAGATCACACTAGGAGCAAGGGGAGATCATACGTCCACACCTCCACAAACACAAAACAAAAATAAATTAACCTTTTAACTACTTTTAAAGCCTAAATTAGTGGGAAATTTTTTTCTTGGACAAACAACCTACAAGATGTATATGTTAGTAATTTCAAATTTAGGATTTGACAAGTGAAAGACAAGTTGCACTACTTAGTTGCCAAAATAGACAAAAAAGTTAGCCCAAAAAATCAAAAATTAAAGTCAAGAACTAGAAAATGGTGGAAGCATCAATTGAAAGAGCTCACCAACACTAAATAGTGCAGGCTCTAATCCACAAAGTGCAAGTGTTGAAAAGCAGAAACATTGAACAATGAAAGCACAACTATAAAATAAAACTAGTAAAAAATAAATAGAAAATTACACCTATCACAAAAGCATGAATCCATAGGCCAAAAGTGTGAAAGGATTATAGAAGTGCAAACTTATAGGTCACAAGTATTAATCTACACAAAGAAACAAAATGTTAAAAAATTACTATAAAATACACAAAAAAGGAATGGTGAAATGGTTAGTTTTAGTAGAAGACCAATTAGATAGCACAAAAAATAGAAAATAGAAAGATGCTAGAAAACAAAAGTGAAAATAAAAGCATAAATACAATGGTGGAAGCACTAAATCGTGCAACCATTGATTCATAGAGCTCATAGGTCAAATGAGGCTAACTACTAGGACTTATAATAAATTTATTTTTCATGTAAAATAAAGATTTAATATGATCAAAAATATAGTGAAATAGATAAAATAAACATAGGAAACACACAGAGTTATCAACATGCAAAATCAATTTTAAAAAACTAAAAATAATGGAAGCATTGAAATTGAGTGTAAGCACTAAAACTAGAGCGTAAGCGTTGAAACCAGAGTGCAGAACATATGTGTAGGGATAAATTTTAATTTTTAAGGAAGAAGTGTTGAAACATAGGTCAAATGTGTCACTTCAAGACCTGAGACTAAAAACTACAAAAAACTCAAGACAAATTGTTAGTAAACAAGGACATGGGTCCCATTGAGTACGCCAAAATGAAGACAAGAAAATACACAAAGACAAGGCAATACAAACTATACCATACCTTTTACCACCTTGATCCTTCAATTGAGCTTGAATTAGAAGCACCCATTTCCACTTGACATGCTCTTCAATGTAAATGCTTGATCGTGGTACTTGAATGAACGTGGATTACTCTTAAAACCAACATAACCTAGGTAGGATTGGTAAGATTTCAAATTAAAATTAGCAACATATATTTAGCTCAAATGGATTGATGAAGAATGAAATACAAAGCTTCAATTTATAATTTTTGATGGCAATAATGGAGGATTGTGATACATTGAGAAATGGACAGTTGGGATTGAATGAGAAGATGGAAACTTAGCCTTGTGACAAGTGTCACAAGGTGGGGGCTCAATAAATGGTATGTCGCATGAGGTCAAGGGATAAAAATCAAGGAGTGTGAAATGTGGGAGAAAGGGAAAAGTTTAGGGTGGTTACACATGTGTGGGAGGATCTCACACATGTATGAGAAACCAATGTGAAGGTTCATCAAAGGATGAGGTGAAGGGTGATGGTGACCCATGTATGTTCACACATGTGTGAGAATTGAAGAGGGTTGGGGATGATTGTCACATTATGGCAAGTTTGGGATTTTGTTTAATTTTTAATTGAGAAAAATTTTAATGGTGATTAGTGAGGAATTTATCAACTAATCAATTTTAGAAAAGTTAATGAATCAGGGCTATAGTTGATTTAATTAAATTAATCATTTTTTAGAAGAAGAGGGAAGAGTAATAAATTAAATATGATTAAATTAATTAAAATGATGAAAAATAATTAATTAAATATAAATTATTTAATTAATTTCAAGAAATAAGGAAGTGGAGCATTACAGGATAATTAATTAAATATTTAATTAGTTATATGATAGGAGGTCAATTTTTGGGTGTCTACAAGTATTGCGTACACTTTTGTACCATGTGTGCGAATAGAAAAATAGTGTATGTTCTATGGAAAATTAAGGGGAGACCATACATTGACATTTGAAACTAAATTAATCTACTAATTATTCAATAATATTAATAAAATATGTACCTTATTTACAAGGAAATATAATGTACACACTAAAATAATAGCTTCAATCAACTTTGTTGGGAAAAATATATCTCAACTTTGCATTCTCGTTGTTCAATTTTAATAATTTTATATGCATTCACTATTTTTTATTTTTTCTTCATATGAGAGAGTTGGAATCCCATTTGGAGGTGAAATGGAATTTAATTTTACTAAATTTTATCCTCACATGAGGAGATAGGCATCCCACGTTGAGGTGGTGTAGTTTGGCCATGTGTCAACATCTTGTGATAAGTGTAAGGTCATCATGATAGAAGTTACATATAATATATTTGTATGACACATAAGAGAATATAAGACAGAGATTATATTAGAATATTCAAAATTACAAGCTTGGACACTTATCATGGAGCATCTTTGCATGGTTGAATGAGGAAAATTTGGGGTAAACAAGTTTGCATGGTCAATATGACAAATTATGACAATGTAAGAAGTGTACGGAATATGTCAAAAAACATCAAGAGGACCAAGACCAAGGAGGGGAATTTGAATAAACTAGGATGTTTTTATCAAACTAAATATCTAGTTAACAAACTCTTTTTGAAAAAGAAGTTGTATACCCTCAATATGGAGGATAGTAGCTCTATGGTTGGCCACTTGAATTTAGTGAGCATGGTTTTTACCTACTTGCACTTTGTTGTAGTAATGAAGAAGGATTGTTGCATGAATTAGTTGTGTTATTTTCTAGATTCATAGGACCATCTTGTTATGGCTATTGAAAGTACTATTATCATGGTGAAAATGGATGAAGTGGTGGTACTATTATTGTTTGAATAGATGCAAAGAAAGAATTTAGAATCTACTCAAAAGGCCCTAGTTGTTTGTGGTACATAGAAAGAAAAAGATAAGAAGGAAAAAAGGAAAGACAAATATAGATCTAAATCTCTTAGTACGTCAAAGGTAAAATGTTGAAACTATGAAAAAATTGGGTATTACAAAAGAGACTATAAGGAGTAAGAGAAAAAGATAGATTATGATGGTGGGTCTAAGAATTCCTACCAAGATAATGGTGTTGTAGTTTCAACACCTTATATACACATGCATAAGAAGGTGAATGCCTAATTAACACAGGTGCATCATTTCACATGACCTCACATCAAGGTTGATTTACAAAATATGTAGAATGTGATGGTATGAATGTGTATCTTGAAGATGATTCCCATATGAAGATTGTTTTTCATGAAAGAATCCTAATTTAATTTCTTAATGAATGAGTGAAGGGGATCCTTGGTGTACTACATATCCTTGGTTTAACACTTAATTGTATTTTGTAAGTAAATTGAATGATTTGGGTGTGCATATTTTCTCAAGTGGAAGGTGAAAGATGGTGAAAGGAACCATAGTGCTTGCTAAGGGTATTTGAATAGGCACTCTATTTTAGTTGAATACATGCACAGTGTAATGCAATATTTCTTCTATTCATATAGTAAGATCTCTAAAATCTTCACCTTCACTATTGAAACCAATAACAAAAATGAGTGGTACATCAACTTCTAATGGTCCTCATATTTGACGAAGGGTACTCCCCTTACAAACTAAACTCACCACAACAACATGGATTTGTATAACAAAAATGAAAGAGAAAAGAAAAGCTTTCTTTTATTACTGAAAATGACATTACAACATTATACTGCCATCATATGGGCTTCCTAAATACATCATTTACAAGTCTACAAATCTAAACCTAACTCTGCTCTAAGCTCTCATGACCTTACAGTCAAGTCTCTTCCCCACTATCTAGCCTCCAATCCCCTGGCTTCTCTATTTATCCCCCTTTTCTTCACCAGTAAGTCTTCTCCTTCACTGTAACCACGTTGGCCATCTAGGGTTTCCTATAATATGATCTTCATTTAATGCTTTTACTCGCCTTTCCCTAGTACCATCTCTGTCACCCAACCAACAATTAGGAACGGTTTCCTTGTTGTCTACTACCATACCACATTTGCACCATAAAAAATTTCTTGCTTTGAATCACTGCTATTGAAAACACACTACGTTATCGAGCTGAGACAGATTCAAGTCTCACCGAATTTGACCTATTTCTTCAATACCTCATTGTCATCCTATCACCATTCGCAATTCGCAACAACAATGTGAATTGACCTATTGTCCAATTGTCATCTGCCATCTATTTGTCCACATCATCAATCTCCATCACTGTTACCTTCCTATCAGTTCCACCAATTCAATGCCATGTCTTCGCTATGTCGAGGGGACACCAAAGTGACTCTCCCTGAAATCTAGAAGTCTCACTGATTAATTTCCCATCAAGTCATCGAAGAGACTCTAAAACAACTCACTCCAATACAAGGTCTCCTCGATGAAAAACCTCTCTCAATCATTCGTCACCACCAATATCATGACATCATTGTTCTTTGTCATCATCACTTAGTCCCTTTTATTAGCATGTCAAACAGACTCCTCATGATCTCCCACTAAAACATGTTTATTTCCACGATATCATAATATCGAAGGAACTTGCAATCTTGTCAGCTTGAAATCTTGTCGTAACCTCGATACACCTTATTGCTCCATCAGAGGGACTCACAAATTACTTATACCAATACCCCCAGAGTCTCCTTAATGTCGCTAGTTAGAATGTCATCAATTCGTTGAAATTTTGAAGGGACTTTGAATGTCATCCCGCCGATGTGTGAACCTCCCTCTGAAGTGAATTCATCATGACCATTTACTAATGTTGCCTCTGCCATCAATAGGTCGATGGGACATGAAACAGGGTTCATGTGAAACCTCCATGTCATGTCGATAACCCAGTTCACCATACATAGAACATTGGATGAAGCCTAGGTGTAAACCTTAACACTATAGCTCAATGCACGACTTGTTCATACTTGGAAAACTTAAGCTAATTACGCCTTATTAAAAGAAAACAATCATAGATTGATGCAAGATATCTCGTACACCCTAGATTCTCCTGCATTAGAAACTCAAGGTAGGAAAGAAATGTTTCATGTGTGTAACTCAAACATTTGTGGATCTGATGCTCATTTAGAATCCATCGTGTTGCCTTATTCACCTGTACCTTCTTTCCCAATTGTCCTTATAACTTGATGTCTCTGCCATATTTCATTATTCCTCTGTTTCTCCCTCTTTTCACAAACTTCATCTCCCACTAACATACATTATCAAAATCTAAAAAATTCATAAATATCAATTCCTTCTTTAAAAAAATAATGGGCTTCAAGCATAACCTCATTCTTTGTTATTGCTACAACCATTTGTTCGTCATCACCCTTGGTTTTAGCACTTTGTTCCTTTTTCCCCATGCCTTCTAAAAGACATTTTCTAGGTGCAATCACTTCCTCCTGTACATCCACATCAATGTTAACAGTATAATCAAAAGACTTGTCCTTTTCTCCCTATAGCAAACTGACAATCATACTAATCTCCTTATCACATAAGAAGTCATCAACTGATGTCAAGGGAAGATTACCAAACAACTCAACATTCTTCCCTTCATTCACTTCCTTACTTTCAACTGCAATACTTTCAACTACAAAGACACTTGTTGTTGCAACATCTTCCTCCACATTACTCTCATCATACTCAGACAAACCAATTTCAACAAAACTTTCATAGAAATTAGAATTTACCTTTTCTTCAACCATTACCACTTGGGTTTCCTCTTCTTCAAGGTTCTCCATTGCTCTCCATCTTTTTGTGATTGCTACTACCTTTGTATCTTCATCCTTCATGTCTTGCAATAGACATCCTTCAGTTTTAGATTCAGGTTCCCCAACATGTTCGTACTTATCCCCTTCCTCGATGTCACATGCATGACACTCTACTACATCCTCTTTCCTTCCTGTAGTCAAAACATCATTAGAAGGATAATAAAAATTACCTCAGCTCTTTTCTTCTTTTGTTTCCTCCTTTCAATCACATCCTACAATTCCTTTATTTTTTGTTGTATATATATCATTTCAACTCTTATTTCTGTTATCACCTAGAATTGCACCCTATGCACTGTGATTGAGACTGAGCTTTCTAGAGAAAACATGGGATCATTTCGAGGCTATGGGTCACCTAGTTGAAATGAACCTCCGGAGAAGGCCGGCTTCCTTTGGTGTCACCTAAACTAATGATTATGTAAGGAAAAGGGAGAAAGATAAAACACTAAGACTAATGTAAACACTACTTCTATGGTGATGCACCGAATTTAATAAGGAAACACATAACACAATTTACACACACATTTTCAGTCAATGAAGGAAGCTTAGTTGTACACAAATCGATCGCATATGTTTTCTGCATAATCATTTCATGAAAAGGTTCATATGGCTACACTCCTAGAAGGAAGGAATAACTTCACAACTAGAGGATACTGCATTACAACACATCTCACAACCTGCAAAACACATATTTCTATACAGAAAGGTGTTGAGATAAGACATAACCACAAGGAATCATATAGCTTCACAAGTAGTTTTATCAATTATACGAATGCACACAATTTAATAGAGAGATTGAAAAGGTAAATCACTTATACTCATTGATTTCAATGGTGAACACTGATATACATGTCTATCATGAGCTACAAAACATAGCCTCTCTTCTGCAAAGAACTCTACAAGTTACAGAAGTAGAAAAGTACCAAGTCCAAACTAACTACAAAGAGGCAAAAATTCCATATATACAAAAGAGTGTCGGCCCCCAGGGCTTACAAAATATTAGACTCTGAAAGATCTGCCCTTAGATCTTTTCATGTAGTTAATTTTGCATTCAAGCGTAACCTCGCTGTCCATGTTGGTGTGAAAGATCGCCTTTGGAGAAGCCTTTAGATCTTTAGCAGCATTAACTTCCGGTCCTCGTGTCCCTCTCGAACCTCCTCTGCCGAGCTACTTTCTTTCTGAGTGTTACCATAAATGTCGATCAACTCTTGCCAGTTGACATCCCAGCTGTCCCTGTGGTCTCCGCCTTTTTGTTGCTTGATGACACCTCCTGGATATCAATATGATTCATTGCTTTATTCATAGAGCATATACACGTTGCTTATGCTTTGTCGATCTCATCATAGGGGGGAGTCAAACAGTCAAGTTGTCAATGGTTCATCTTTGGCTCCTTCAGATTGGTCGAGCATACTCCACGTAAGATTCTCGGGTGGTCAAAGGTCGTTCAAACTAGATCGCATGTCGGTGAGACACTACTCGTGTCTCCCTGATGTGATTAGACCTTGTAGCAGCATTCGAAAAGACACACAATGGTGAAAAGACGTCATAGTGAGCCACCCTGAGTTCATTTTGTATCGGCAAGACCCTATCAGGTCGGCAGGATGTCACGGCAAGGCTCAAAATCCTTTAGCGAGCTCATTTTTTATGTCGGGGAGACCTCCTTCAGTCGGGAAGACCTCATGGTGATATCGCTCTATTCTCCCTGGGCTTATTTCCTTTCGGTGAGACCTCTTCGCTTCAGGGAGACCTTACCCCGAACTCACCCCCTGTCGCTGAGACATTGTTGGGTTGGCGAGACCTTTCATCGAAGACTCCCTCTTTCACCGGGACATTTCAGAGTCGCCCAGACACTTTTCCAAATGCATTCGTTCTCCTCAAAGGCACATCCTATCGGTGAGACATCTCCTAATCACTGAGACCTCTTGGCAATGAAAAATTGCTTTGCCGATGTCGTTTTATTTTGGAAAGAGTTCACCTTGTCGGTGAGACTTTTGCCGAAACCATCCCTCTCTCGGCGAGATCCTTCGGATGACACCTTCATTTGCTAAGACTTTGATGGATTGGCGAGACCTGATGCCAATATTACTCATGTCGATGTGACATCTTTCCTTTGCCAAAGTCTCTTCTTTTTGTCGAGAGCTCATTTTACCTCAGGGAGACCTCTCATAGTCGACAGGACATTATGACGAAGGGATAACCCTTGGGCGAGCTCACTTACTTCGGGGAGACATCTCCAGGTCGAGGAGACCTTATGGCAAAGCTCTCATCTTACACCGACGGTATTCATTACATCAAGCCCTTTTGTTTCAGCGAGACCACAAGCAATCGGCAGGACATCACTCCGACGGCCAGACACTACACCGATGTCATCCATATCGGCAATACTTTTTGATGTCGGTGAAACCTCTTGCTGAAGGAAAAACACATATCGAGACCCTTCATTGGACGGCAGGATCTCATACCTTCGCCGAGACATTGGCCTGTCGGCCAGACATTTCCCCAAAATCACCATCTTACGCCGAGAGCTCCACTCTTTCAATGAGACCTCTTCGCTTCGAGGAGACCTTATGCCGAAGGCAAAAACCTTCAACGAGCTGAGACCATTTTGGCAGGACCTCACCCTGTCTGCGAGACCTCTTGCCGAGATCATTTCATTTCGCCAAGACTTATGCTTGATCGTTGAGACATCACGACGAACTCAAACATCTCCCCGATGCCAACTTTGTGAACTACCTTCGATGAGACATCACACGCAGAGACACACATAAAGAGTCATGGCGACCCAAATGTCTTGGTGACCAAAGCATCTAAACAAATAACACGCACTGTCAGTCGGCAAGACAACACGAGGGTCTTGCCAACTTTCTGCTTTGATGGGTTTTGTGCGAAAACTGATTGAGTGATGCTTTCCAAATGAGCTCCCTATGACTTGGCATCAAATGTATGATTTAATCTTGCACAACAATGTCTCCACCTAGCCTTCATGACATCTAAAACATAGATTTCCCAACTGATTTAGCCCGTAGGTGAAAATTGGGCAACAATTTCTTCTTTCTCTCTCTCTCTAATGCTCTCTCTGATTTGATCAAGTATGGGAATCCTTGGAATCCATCTAATGACAAAATGCATTTCCTTCTTTCTCTTTTCCATTTTCAAGACCTCTCAAAGTCATAACAACACAAATCTTCAACCTTCAGGTTACTTCTAGAGACTCACAAGTCCCTCTGCAATCACAAATACTCCTTGCAACAATATCTCACTCACAAAACTGTCATCTACCCAAAAAAGACTTTGGAAGATGCTTCCTCTATCCACCTTGCCTTAGTGGAGGAACTCTACACCTTCTACCCAACTTTATCTTTGTTGGAGGATAGTAGTTACAGACCCTCTTTCATGCCAGCAACAAACATACTTTCCCACAACTCACTCTCTTGCAACTTCACTACATCACTCTTCACCTGCAAGTCTTGGTGCATACTATGCACTCTCAAGATCTTTTGGCTCTAATACCACTAATGAAGGGTACTCCCCTTACAAACTAAACTCACCACAACACAAGTTTGCATAAAAAAAATGCAAGAGAAAAGAAAAGCTTTATTTTATTACTGAAAATGGCATTACAAAATTATATTGCCATCATATGGGCTTCCTAAATACATCATTTACAAGTCTAAAACTATAAACTTTACTTTGGGCTCTCATGACCTTACAGTCAAGTCTCTTCCCCACTATTCAGCCTCCAAGCCCCTAGCTTCTCTATATCCCCCCTCTTTCTTCACTAGCAAGTCTTCTCCTACATTGTAACCACGTTAGCCATCTAGGGTTTCATATAATATGATCTTTATTTAATGCTTTTACTCACCTTGCCTTAGTACTTCCTTCATCTCCCAACCAACAATCAAGAATGATTTCCTCGTTGTCTACTACCATACCACATTTGCGCCATAAAACTCATCTTGCTTTGAATCACCACTATAAAAAGCACACTATGTTATTGGGCTGAGACAGATTTAGGTCTCACCAAATTTGGCCTCTTTCTTCGATAACTCATCACCATTTGTCACCATTCACAATTTGTAACGACGATGAAAATTGACCTATCATCCAATCGCCACTTGCCATCTGTTTGTCCACATCATCAATCTCCATCACCGTTACCTTCCTATCAATCCCACCAAGTCAATGCCATGTCTTCACTGTGTCGAGGGGACACCAAAGTGACTCTCCCTGAAATCTAGAAGTCTCACTATTTAAGTTCCCATCGGGTCATCGAAGAGACTCTAAAAAAACTCACTCTGATACAAGGTCTCCTCGATGAAGAACCTTGCTCAATCATTCTTCGCCATGTGTCAGTCATGACATCATCGTTCTTTGTCATCATCACTTAGATAGGTCCCTCTTATCAACATGTCAAATGGATTCCTCATGATCTCCCGCTGAAACATGTTTGTTTCCCCAATATCAGAATATCGAAGGGACTTGCAATCTTGTCAACCCGAAATCTCATCATCACCTCGATACACCTTATCACTCCATTGGAGGGACTCACAAATGACTCCTATCGATACCCCAGAGTCTCCTCAATGTTGCTAGTCAGAATGCCATCAATTCATCAGAACGTTGAAGGCACTTCAAATGTCATCCTATCGATATGTGAACCTCCCTTTGAAGTGAATTCATCGCGATCATTTTCTACCATTTCCCCCACCATCAATAGGTCGATGGGACATGAAACAAGGTTCCTCCAAAACCTCCATGTCATGTCGATAAATTGGTTCACTGAACATAAAACGTCGGATGAAGCTAAGGTGTAAACCTTAACGTTGTAGCTCAATGCCCGACTTGTTCATACTTGGAAAAATTAAGCTAATTAGCCCTTATTAAAAGAAAACAATCACATATTGATGCAAGATAGCTCATATGCCCTGGATGCTCCTGCATCAATATTTAGGTACATAAGGGTGCTCGTGCTTTAGAGACTAAGCTTCCGAAAAATAAAAATGTGTCATGGCACTAAAGGATGAGTCACATATGTGAGAAAGGTCTAAATACCTTGAAAATTAAATGTATTGTTGAGGGGTAACCTTGAGTTCAATTTTTGCAAGTATTGTGTTTATGGAAAACAAAATTGTATTTAATTTTATTTGAGTTCTTATAAATCTCCTAGGGTATTGGATTTGATACATTCTAATATTTTTTGCCCTATTAATGTTCCTTTGATTTCAAAATGTATTTGTTATGTTTAATTTTTAAATGAATATAGTAGGACATCTAGGTATATTTCCTTAAGTAAATATAAATTCTTCAATCAATTTAAAGAGTTTAGGGCTCTTGTAGAAGATTATATTGGTAAAATGATTAAAATTTTGAGGATTGATAATGGTGGTCAATTTTGTTCACCAATTTTTTATAGGATTTGCAAGGATCATAAAATTAAAATACATGAGACAAACCCATATGCCCCTCAATAGAATTAATGGAGAGGGCTAGGAATATGATTGATGGAGTTATAGATTAGAAAAAAAAAAAATTGAACAAAAGTGTTTGCTAGAGCTTGTTATCTAGTAAATAGGTCTCCTACATTAGCTCTTGTTAATAAGACACCTATCGAGGTGTGGTCAAACAAAAATCCTTCATTGTCATATATTAGAGTGTTTGGTTTTGAAACATATGTTCATGTGCATAGGGAGAAGAGATCAAAGCTCGAGAACAAGGTTGTAAAATATATCCTCATTGGTAACGATATTCGTCTAAAATGGTACAAACTTTGGAATCCCATGGCTAAGAGAGTTTTATATAGAAAAAAGTATTATCTTTGGAGAATTTCAACCTTCTTCCATTATATTATAATAATAAAATAATAAAAATAAATGTGATTAACTACCCCCAAAGACTAAGAAAGTTTATCTAGAAGTCCATGAAGGATCTAAATAGAAAAGATTAGATAGTTTAGAAATTCTGGAGAGGAGGTAGATCATCCACCTCATCTTGAGGAGGTTCACTCAACACAAACAACAATGAGCTAGGTGTAATCCTCTTGAGTGAAGGTGTATTTTTTCTTTGATTATTAACATTGATGAGCCTAGGTCTATAAAGGAGGCTATGGGTATGGATGATGCAGAGTCCTAGAAAGTGGTCACGAATGAGGAGATAGTTGCAATAAAAAAATGGCACTTAGGAACTTCTACCTTTACCTAATGAGCATAAACATGTTCAATGTAAATGGGTATTCAAAAAATAAATTTGGCTCAAATGATAGTGTTGAGATAGGGTGAGATTGGTTGTGAAGGGATATTCTCAAATTGAAGGAATTGGTTATGGTGATATTTTTTCTCTAAATCCTAAGATGATATCCATTATATTTCTATTATCTATTACAACAACAGCTAAACTTGATAGCTTTCTTTCATGCTAATTCGGAAAAAAAAAATTTGTCATAGCTAGATCACTACATTGGAAAGAAATAAAGAAAATTTGGTTTGCAAGTTGAAGAAATCCTTATATGATCTTAATCAATATCTTAGGATGTGGTACCGAAATATTGATATGTTTGTATTGGGATTAGAATTTTTTATGTCCAAATCAAATCATTACTTCTATTGTAAGATGGATGGTGATCACTTCCTTGTTATTGCATTAAATGTTGATAATTTTTATTTATTTTTTGTAACAAGAATGGTATGATTTTTTAATTGAAATCTCAACTTTTGATGCAATTTGAGATGGACTTAGGGATGGAAAATTTCCTCTTAGCGATGAAAATAAAAAAATATAGAGTTAAGAAAAAACATTTTTTGAGCCAAAATTAGTATTGAAATTAGTGTTGGGGAGATTCAACATTGTCAACTTGCAAATATTGATTTGTTCCTATTTTGATGGGGACTAAGTTATTAGTTGATCAATGTCCAACATCTCTTAGTAAGATGGAGGATATAGCCAAAGCACCTTATGCTAGTGCTATTGGGAGCTTAATATATGTCATGGTCTACGTAAGACCAAACATTACCCAAGCAATGTGATTATTTAGTTGTTTCATGGCTATTCGTAGAGTACATTGGGATGTAGTGAAGATGGTCTTTATATATTTTTGGAATACCTCTAAGTACTTTATTTTTTACCATGGTAATTCTACAAGGGACTAGCATTTAGTGACTATTCATGGATTCAAATTAGGTTGCAGATGTTGACAACATGAGATCAACCAATGGATATGGTTTTACTATATTTAATGGTGTTATCAATTGGATGAACAAGACACAAAATCTAGACCTTTGTCCACTATAGAAGTAGAGTACATGGTAGCCACTCACACTTGTAAAGAATCCATATAGCTTAAGCAATTCTATTTGGATGTGGGGTTGAGTCTCACAACTATTGTAGTTCTATGTAACAATTAGAGTGTCATATATCTAGCAAATAATCTGACATTTCATGCGAGGATAAAAACATATTGATGTTTAATTCCATTTTGTTTGTGACATGGTAGAGGATGGGAAGGTGATGATGGAGAAGGTTGATACTTTGGTGAATGTTGTATATTATTTGGCAAAGCCTATGAGTACAAAGAAGTTTAAATGGTGTTTCTTGACCCCTAGTTAGTTAAATGTTGGTAAGTTTCTTTTTTTCTCTTGCAAAGTGTTTGAAAAATGGGAGAATGTTGGGAAAAGGTACCTCAACCTTGCATTCATAATGTTTGATTTTAATATTTTTGTATGCATTCATTATTTTGTCTTTTGTGTATTTTTCCTTCATGTGAGAGAGTTGGCATCCCATTTAGAGGTGACATAGAATCCATCTTTAGTGGATTTTTTCCTCACGCGAGGAGGTAAGCATCTTACATTGAGGGGGCATAGTTTAGCCATGTGTTAGCATCGTGTGGTATGTGTAAGGTTGGCATAACGAGAGTTACATATGATATATTATTATGACGCATAAGAGCATGTAAGAGGGAGATTAAATTAGAATCTTAGCCAACATTATGACAAGCATGGACACTTGCCATGGAGCATCTTTACATGGTTGAATGGAGACAACTAGGGTGTCAAGTTTGAGTGGTCATATATAACAAATTATGACAATATAAGAAGTATTTATTAATATGTCAAAATAGCCAAGAGGACCAAAACCAAGGAAGAGTGTTAGAATTTGGCATATACACCATACCTCTCATGGCTTTGCAAATGGTTTTCCCAAACCATTCATGGTTTCTAGTTTCTAGTTCATTTATTTATCAATGCTTGGAGTTGTAGTTTGTATGTACAACTTTGTAAGTATCATTATGTTGTTTGAATCACTCTAGAATCATATGTAGGTCAAACCCTTGTGAAGGCTTGCTCTATAGGTTTATTATAGTCTTGTTAAGTTTTTTGAATAATACAATGGGTTGCTTTGGAATGAGATTTCTCTTCTGAGAGAATTTTCCACATGCACATGTGTTGTGGTATATTATTTATTTTATGTTTATATATGTATTTACTTTCTTTAATTTTTAAAGATTAAAAATTTGGACAACTCTCCTTTGAATATTAGTTTAGGATGTGTTCCTCCATACATTGTTTCTTTTCAAACTTTGCAAGTCATCCTACCATTGAACTGTAGAGCAACACTACTTACAAAACTGACACACAACCTACATGAAAACAAGTGTGATAGAAAAAAACTATGTCAAGGCCATCAACATAAATAAATTCCCACAAAAATATCTTTATGTATTTGTGCATTTGGTGATTACTGCAAACACTAAGTCAGTCAATCAAAATGGTTATCATCTAAGAGCTAACTTTGGTAACCGAAGTATGCTAATTACCAACTACACGTTTGTCTTAATGAGTGGTATGTGTGGGCACCCACTTACTAGTTGGTCTATCTCTATAAGAAATATATAAACTCACAAGCATTTATTCCATGAGTTAGGCATTCACCATAACTCTATGGCAATGAAGATATTTAATTGTAGCAAAATAAATTTATGCTATCATTTTATGAGGCACTCTTGATGGTCAAAGATACATGGAAAGGTTAGCTCGTGAGTTATTATAAAGACATTCACCATAACTCTATGGCAATGAAGATATTTAATTGTAGCAAAATAAATTTATGCTATCATTTTATGAGGCACTCTTGATGGTCAAAGATACATGGGAAGGTTAGCTCATGAGTTATTATAAAGGTTTTGGGATTCTATTCAAGGATATTCATGTTTGTTTTAATTTCGTTGGGTCGAGAGCATGGCGAACAAGTCTTTTTCTAACGAGGGAGATAGCCATTTGCATGTACAAGACTCCCCCTTGCATCAGTCTCAAATCCCAAGCTTGTTCTCGATCCCTGACCCGATTTGAAAACCCTTATTCCTCCTGAGAATCGAGTTTCTTGGACAAACAGTGAGCACACACTCAACCTCATTTCTCTGCTAGTAGAACAGGGATCCAACCAACTTTTAATATCGATCTACTTCACCTTCACATACCCCAACCACGCACCTTTGAACCCCTCTCGATCCATTGCCACTTAATAAGATCTCCTCTTTTTCCCGACTTGTTTATCATTTGCATTTTTACATTCCAAACTTACATTTTTCTTTTACCACATTAATTACTAGCACTCAAGTTATGTGGGTAAAGGTGTGCCAATTATAGTAAGCACATAAAAGCTCTCGATCTCTATCATGTGCATTCACTTGTATACAAGGTTGTTCATAGCATCATATACTATGTTCTTAATATAGAACGAAGTTTGAGAAATAAATTGGAATTTAGAAATTGATTATGTTTCATTATAAAAGCAACTTGGTCTATGAAGATGATATTGCATAACTAGGTAGTTATTTCAGAGGGCCTATTTTAGATGGGAAGTTTGTAAAATGTGGTTAGGTTTTACCTTTTGTTCTCGTTATAAACTATAAGTTTTTCTAGTATTTTTTTTTCTAAGATTATAATTTTTTATTTTTTATTTTTTATATTATTTTTTTTTTAATATTTTAATATTTTTGTGTTGTTTTCACTTAGCAATCAATACATCTTGTTTGATTAAAATGTATCTTATTTTGACCTAGTTAATCAATAGGCTTTTCCTTTAAATTTTAAATTCCAAAATTAATGTTTCAAACCAAAAAATATTCTTCACTTAAAAAAGAGGTATTTTCTAATGTGTCAAATTATGATATTATTCCCTCCTTAAAATTGCTTTCTTATAAAGAAAAAAAATATTTTCTAAATATAACAAATCACTTTGAATTAACATATGTCCATATTCTCTTCTAACGAACCCAATACACCTCTTAATAGTGCATTTTAAAATTTATAGAACTTACTCATTGTTGTAAATACTTTATTGTGCACTATAAATGATTATGGTGGTGATTATAAGTTATCTCTAGTTTCAAATTTTGCTTCCTCAATACCTAACATCCACAAGGGGATTACTTTTCCATTTAACTTACACAAAATTTAGAAAACTTGCTCATTATTGCACTATACATACTTTGATGTGCAGTATAAATGATTATGGTATGGTGATTATAAGTTACCTCTAATTTCAAATTTTGTTTCTTCAATACCGAACATCCACAAGGGGATTACTTTTTCATTTAACTTACACATTTTTAATGAAGCATACAACTCTTAGCTCCTCAAACCTCTACTTTTGAATATGCAAGCCTTCACCATTAAGTCAACTCAAGTGGTATAGTATAATTGTACCTCAAAAAGTATTCTATTACAAGTCTATTAAATATTAAGGTACATTTATACCCACCATATATCTCATGTTATATAATCCTAACTATAATTTTGCACATTTTCTATTATGAAATATATGAATCTTCACGTACTATGATTGTCACGTGATGTTTTATTAGGATTTAGTTGTGTAGTTTTTTGAGGCAATCTTATTGACCATATTTCTTTAGTAGTTCACAAAAAAACTCATATTTCATGAACATTGATGGTCCATTTAAAGCTCATTGTATCTAGGTGGTGCTTATTAGGGTGAAGCATTAGGACATCCCAAAAAGCTCACTCATCCCAATACTACTCTAACTCAAATGTGTTTAATCATGAGATTTTCACCAAGATAAAACAAGTACTACTCTCAACTCAAGCACAATTAACCATGGAGTTACCCCAAGACAAAAGCAAATGTTGTGAACTTGCTATTGGTGGAAACTTCACAGTTAAGCATGCTTGAGTTGGAGTTGTACTAGGATGAGTGAGCTAGAAAGAATTGATGCACTCATATGAATGTCACCTAGATGCAATGAACACTTAGTTGACCATTCATGTTCATGAGAGATGGGTTCACGAGAGATGGATTCTTGTGAACCACTATTCATGAAATACAAGTCAATAAGATTGATTCAAAACACTAAGCAGTTAAATCTTAATTAAATATATAATTAGACACATTGTGAAAAACAACTTACTTGATATCTTATTATTAGAAGCAATTCCAGATTTGGACATTTCTATTGCATTTCTGTGCATTTTGTTTCACCTTATTTGTGAGCATTACACAATTTTGATCAAAGAAAATATTGCAATAGATAAGCATTCCAAAGAATTTTATATGCAATATATTGTGCAGCTGTTTATTTTCCATCCACAGACGGCAGCCAGAAAGAATGTGCTGGATTCTTTCTAGGAAATGTAATGCAATCTTTTAATTCAGACTTTCAATAAATGACGGAAATGGCAAAATTAATAAATCAAATAAAAGCATTAGCAATCATATATAAAAATAAATAAGCTGTACTTAAGGATTTCAAGGATATACCACTCCACGACGCCAATGGAAGGGGTCACTAGTCAAAACACAGCTTATACATGATATTTCAACCACACATTAAGAAAGAAAGAAAGGATAAAGACTCAATTGTTGTTTTCCTTTGAAAAGCTGTAATTGACAAGCATACAGTTTTACCTCCCATGGGCATTTACCACTACAGAATGAACATTCTTCCATGGGCTCTTGAGTGCACATACTTAACACATCACAAGAACATTTCCTGAAACCTGACAAGAGAGCGTCAAGCATTCTCTCCCCAGGCAGCAAACATTTCTTTTAATTTTTGTTTCCCTTGTATCTAGCTTCTTCAGGAGGTATTGATCCTGGGAAACAAATATTCTTGCAATTTTCTTTACTTCAACATTCAAACTAGGTTCACTTCCAAATCATTTGCTTAACTTTATTATACATATCCTGATTAGATAACAGAAATGTGTGTTGACTATGACTATAGGACTGAAAAATGCAATTGAAACAAAACTGTGCTTCAAGATCTTCCCAGTTCAATAACCTGAGCCACTATCTCCAAATATATTGATTTTGACATGCACAAAATGGAATCACTTTATAAAGCCCTTGTAAAAATTAATTTAACGCATGCCAACTTTTGTTTGCCTCTGGTATTCCATGACACCTTTCATTTCTTACAATTACAAGTTCTCATTTCTGTTCAGCATGGATACCATTCAATCTCTATAATGCTCTACTTCAAAGTGAAAGAATACTCCTCTTAGGAGAACTAATCCCTTCTACTAACTCATTATATTTCTATCTTCTTCGATCAAACATGGGCATAGCATTCAGTCTCTACACCATTACTTTGTAGTGAAAGAACACCTCTTAAGAGAACCAATCCATTCCGGAAACAACCCCTAGGATTTCAAGCTTTTTCAATCAAACATGGGGTAAAAACTGAATCTTTTATAAGCCATGAGGAAGCTACAAATTTTTAAAAGATGGTAGCAAACCAACAGTATTGAAGAACTACTAGAAATTGTCTTTGGTAAAAATTCCACCAATTGCACCAATGTTTCGTTACTCTAAAACCACTTTATAGATTCTTTGCAGGTGTTGCAACTGGAATATTTGGTTCAGTTAAAAGTTTGATCACATTGGTCAGTCCTCTAAGCTTGTCCCAAATGCTTAAACCATATAGTAATTCAACAAGAGCCTCCTGAAACTCAAAAGCGTTTTCTGCAACAGGATACTAAAATAATAAAGATAGTCAGCATAATCAACAATACCAGTAAGACAAATGAAGCTAAAAATACAAAGCACTGAAGAAGGAATTTGTGTTAGATTCCAAAACTTATTGCATATACCTGCAGTGGCTTTGGAATCTTGGTCTTAATGTATGGCCACCACCTATCCTCCACAACTGACTTTATGAGACAACATGCACGGAGACCTTCAACCCCAGCGAACCTTCCAAATCCACTGTTCTTTACTCCACCAAATGGCAAAGCCTATAATACCATGCAGAATGGTGAAATTTGTCAGACGAAAACTTTCAAAGATTATTGACCTATGGCATAACTAATATTGATGCATACACCATATTCTGCTTCAACTTCCATAATTATTACAATGTAATTCTGATGAGTTTGCAAGAAGATTAAAAAATTAGATAATTTTAACATCCATCACAGCTGCATTGTAAACAGCTTCTATCATTAATCAATGCATTTACTATAAATCCAACCACCTTATTTTATATATATATATATTGTGTGGCATAAAAGACATCAATCTGGACTACAGCAACGAATGATGCAAGCAAAGTGGTTATAGTCACCATGCAAGTTGGATCCTTTAACTGCAAACTTTGTCAAATGATCCACAACCATGAAGACACAATTCTCCCCCCGCACTGGAGGCAAGCCTATAATGAAGCCCATTGACACGGATTCCCATTTTTGTGGAGGAATGGAAAGGGCTGAAGAACTTCTGGGAATGCGGTTTCATGTTTCATCCTTTGACAAACTTCACATTCTCATACATGTTGCAAAACATCATCTTTTAGGCCCTTCTATACACATCTACTCCAAACTTGTTTGTAAGTTTTGATGATGTTGCAAAACATCATCTAGTAACACCAAAATTCTGTCCTTTTACAAAATAATACCATGCTTAACTTGGCATCTCTCATCCCCGTTTGAGGCAGCAATAGTACCCTCAATCAGCCCTGCAGCTAGTGGGACTTTGGCATACTAAGCCTACAACTCCTTCCAACCAAATTCTTCTTAAGTAAATAGTTGATAGTTCATGTCTACTAAAAAATGCATCAGTGACCCTATTGTTTTTTAACCTCAACATATTTGATGTCAAAATCATGGGCCTGCAATTTTCTTATGCATTTTTGCTACATGTTATTGAGGTCACGCAACAATAAGAAAAATCTCAAGCTGTTGTAGTCTATAAAAATTACAATCCATAAACAAGATAATGTCTAAATTAGCCGATGCATGCATGACCGCCAACATTTCCTTATCATATATAGAGAAATTATGCTCTATCAATTTTTGACTCTCAAATGATATGGGTTGTCCTTTTTGCATTACAGCCTCTACACCTCCTAAGTATTACAATCCACCACAAAGGGTAATGAAAAATCAGGTATTGCAAGAATGGAACCAGTGCACAATACACTCTTTAATTGGTCAAACACAAACTATGTCATTGTGCACCAATGGAAGGCACCTTTCTTGGTCAACTCCATCAAGGGTGAGGTTAGTTGTGAAAATCCTCTGATGAATCTCTTGTAGTACCTACAGAGGCCCAAGGATCCCCATAATTGTGTCCTATGAGTAGGCCATCCCTAGATAGCTTGTACCTTAGTTGGATCGATCTCTACACCTACCCTAGGGATTGTGTCCTAACTCCTAGGGACAAAAAAAAAATCATTGTAAACTCGCATTTGCTTTCCTTGGCAAAGGTCTGCTATGGTAGAATAGCCAGCATTGTATCTAGGTGTTTTATGTGTTTCTCTCATGTCTAGTTCTAAATTAGAATGTAATCAAAGAATACCAACACAAATTTCAAAAAATAAGGTCTAAAAATTTCATTCGTTGCCAATTGGAAGGTGGCTAGCACCTTGGTGAGCCCAAAACACATCACCAAAAACTCAAAGTGCACACAATGACACTGAAAGTGTAATGTCCATAGTAGGAATTATACTAATTTTAATGAAATCAAAACAAGGATTCAGACCCGCCTACTCATGAAATGCAATTGTCGTAGCTATGAATTCAACAAACAAAGTTAGCAAAATCAAATGGAAACATAAATGAATTCAAGATTACACAATCTTACCATCCCATGGTGGAATGCATTTTTTTTGAGTTGATATGTTGGATTTCCTTTCAACAGAAACTCTCCATGATTGCAAAAGCTTGATATGATGACCTAGAATACAATGGTGTATGCTCAATTTGCTCAAGAATCAATTAGACATGATCTCCTCACAAATTCTCTAGATGAATTATGAGAGGGGTGAGGGTGATTTTATAGATTTTCATAAATTAGATCAATGGATAGGATTGAGTTAGAATGCCCACAAAGAAGGGTTGAGATTGATCAAGAACACCCACAAAGGAGAGTGAATCAAGGAAGATGGATGAAGGAGATCAGTTCGAACTCAAGCTTGCTCCACCATTTTAGGGAAATGGTTGAGATATTTAAGATCAAGGGATAGAAATGGTTGAGACAAGTTGGTTGATATATTTTGAAATGGAATATTCCATGGGAATATGCTTTGTGGAGGGAAACTATGATAATTAAATAATTAGAAATTATTCAATTCATGTGACAAGAAGATTAAAGGGTGAGATAATTAAATAATCAAGGATTATTTAATCATGATGAGATTGGAAGAAATATTAGATGATACTAATTAAATAATTAGGAATTATTCAATTAGGGTGATAAAGGGGAACATTGGTGATGAAAAGGGTGAATTAATTAAATAATTTAGGATTATTTAATTAATAGAAAGAAATAAGGTTAATTGGTGAAAATGGCATTAAAAGAGGATTAATGATGCAAATGAAGTGAAATGCAAGGATGATAATGAAAATGATACCAATGATGGAAAAATGCAATTCAAGACATGTGATATGTGTTAAGGCATTTTTGCATGTCTACATTTTTCCCCTCTTTGACACAATGTACATGTTGCATTGTTTCAAAGAATTTGATGCTCAAATCAAGATTACAAAATAAATTTAATGATCCCCCACTATGCCCCTATGATCAACGGAAGCATGATAAGATGTTGGGCTAGAGCGAGGATGGGCAGGATGAGGATGGGTAGAATTATTATGGCCAAGTGCCACAAGATGAGGGTGATCAGCAGTAGCAGCAATAATAGCAGGTAGCAGTTGGACACAATCCACAGGAACCTCCCCATACAAAGATATGGCTGCACAAATTTCTCATATTATAGTTGAGAGAGACCAATCCATATAGGAATGAGATGCCTAGGCCATGGAGAGAGATGCTAAGATTGCTCGATGACAGGCCTTTGACACACAAGTTGTTATAGTGACTACAGAGTGGGATGCTCTCTGATAGTAGATAGATACTTCGAGGCAAGTGTTGGCTATTAAGAGGTAGCATAGGAAAACATTAGAGATTACACATGCTTCATGCATTCCTCAATCTCAATGGCAGTGAGAGAGAGATGCCTTGATAGAGGAGAGGACTTACTATAGGACCCTCTACGAGGCTCAAGTCAGAGAGAAAATAGGCGGCCTCGATTTAGGGTTCTTGGTAGTGCGACAAGTGTAGATTCTTCTAGGGTTCAATCTGTTAGCAGGCCTCTTAGATAGCCTTCAATTCCACTTTTGTAGTGTCATCAATCTCCTACCCTTAGCTAGAGAGATCAGCATGATGGGGAGCATCCCCCTTCTAGAGAGGATCAACCTCCATGGGATGGACAATAGGGTTGATATGAGATTTTGTGATCTTTGTATTATTTCATTCAGAATTTGATGTAGACATGGTTTATTATATATACATTCATTGGCCAGTTTGAGGCCGCATGTATATTTTTTATATGATTTATCACACATGACACTATTGATGTACATTGATGTTTCCATTTTTATGATATACGAGATACCATTTTTGACGTGGCATATGATGCATTATGCAATGCTTATGAGATGTTTATGCTAATGGATGCATAATTATATGTTCATGTTTTGTACTTTTTGATGCTTTTATATGATATGGATGTATGGATGATGTTATGGATGATGTTATGATGCATTATATTCTATGATATGCTAATGAGTTTGTGGATGGGTATGTGCAGGATCATGATGAGCCAAACAGGCCCTTAAGTGGCAATGAAAATTCAGAAAAATTAGAGTTAGGCAACTTGACGTAAAAATTTGAATAAGTTATCTATATTATTTCAAAAACATGTAAGAATAGATTCTTTGGGAAATTGAATGTAGTTTCTAAACTACTAGGTTTATTTTTTTTTAAACAAAATCTATTTGGTGAAAATTTGAAATTTCAATGCAGTATTACTTAAATTTCAAGAAAAAAATAAGTAGGTGTCTGTCTAACCACCCTAACCATAATAAAATGATAATATTTTTTTATGAGATTTTTGATGTAAGTAGAGGACTCATGTCCGGATGTGACGCATATTTTTTTGTAATTTTTTTCAAAGTAAATAATTAATTATGAATTTATTATTACAACTTTTTAAAAATATAAAAAACTCGTATGTCGACCACCTTAACTTGGTCAAAACTTCATGAAATTCAATTTTTTTTTTAATCCTATAGTATGCAAAGCATAGAATGTGACGCATGTTTTGGATTCAAAAAATATGATACCGTTTGAAAGTTATAGATGTTTTACACTCAACCTATCAATCAGGACTTTAGTCATAATTCTAATAGAAAATAAATAATAATAATCTATTAAATTCAAAATAAAGCATAATTTATATTGGCAAAAACTTGAGAATCTCCTCTACAAACCCTTTTCATTTTTATCAATTTTGGCTAAAAATAAAGTCGTCAGCCACATGGGCGAAGTCCGGAAAAATAAGGTAAGCTGTTAAACACGCTTTTTGTGTTGACTTTTTAGGATTGGCATCTCCTAACCAAATACCAAAGCAAACCCGAGCCTATTCCCTAGGAAATGAATTTTGTGTTAGACATATCGGATATCAGATTTAAATCGGATATCCGATTTGTTTACATAGCATTTTAAAAAATGTCAAGACTTTATAAAATATGATTTAACATATGCAATATATCTCATTTGTAGTTTATAGTTTATTTTAATATATTTAGTTTAGAATATACGATTTGGTTTATATATGATTTTTAAATAGTTTATAGTTTATAGTTTATGTTAATATATCTAGTTTAGAATATACAATATTATTTATAATTTAATATATAATTTACAAAACTATATAATATAATATATTATATTATTATGTATATATGTTTAAATATTATTTCTATATTTTAGTTAATATATATATATATATATATATATTACTATATATAAGATATTTAAATATTATCTCTCCCCCTCTCCCTCTCCCTCTCTCTCTCTCACCCTCTCCCTTTGCCTCTCTCTCCACTTCTTTCCCTCTCCTCCCCTCCCAATGAATTCTCTCTCTCTCCCCCCACTTCTTCCCCTCTTTCCCTCTCCCTCCCCCCTCCTAATGAACTCTCTCTGTCTCTCTCCACTTCTTCCCCTCTTTCCCTCTCCCTCCACCCTCCTAATTAACTCTTTCTCTCTCCACTTCTTCCCCTCTTTCCCTCTCCCTTCCCCCTCCTAATGAACTCTCTCTCTCTCATTCTTCCCATCTCCCTTCCCCCTCCTAATTCTCTCTCCCTCACTCTCCCCTTCTTCCC
>VDFB02019116.1:0-23346 GCA_007258455.2 Sequoia sempervirens | reverse complement strand
TAATGATCTATTACAAGATTTATATCATATCCATAATTTTGGAATCATTTGCATTGGCCAGAGATCATCACATTATCCAAGGAAAGAAAATGTAACGTGCACATGAATTGGTTGACCTAAAATTTGAAATTCTCTTCAACAGGTGCATAAGATAAAGTGTGGACCTATAATGAAGGTCAAGGACACTCCAAAAAACAATTAAAATAACACCGTTAAGATCCATAAGTCACAAGAATGATCCGCAATGATCGAACTGGCCGAAAAGTTTGAATTTATTCTGGTGTTGGTTCAAGAAATTGCCATGAAATCCGGAAGCGATAACTTGACGGAAAAAAGATCCAATCGCACTCAAATCTTGGAACAAGGAGAATGAACATGTCGACGATGTGCACAAAGATCCATAGGGTCTAGTGAGCAAAGATGACGAATCCACCAACATGAAGCAAGAACAAAACAAGAACATAAAACTAAAAGTAAATATTTTTGGTTGATGCAAGATTGCCAAGAACCAATGATGCTCCTGCATCACAACTTATTCAAAGAAAGAAGATGAACGTTGTGGTCATTGGGAGAATATTTTTAAGAGGTTTATAGAGTATGTTATATCCCTATATCCCAATAAATACACATTTAGGGTTACAAAAGGGAAATTACCTAGGAATATAATATCAAAGGATCGGATCACAATCAATCTAGAAAGAGTTTCTACAATTGAAAAAATTCCTCTACCTAAAATAATCAAAGTTACTCAATCTTTATTGGGGTAGATTGGTTTTGTAAGAATATTTATTACTATTTTTTTCTGAGAAAAAAAATCTATATACAAAATGTTGAAGAAAGGAAAATGTTGAAATGAACAAGACAACTAAGAGGGGGGGTGAATCAATTGTAGCAAATTAAACCTAAAATGAAGGGAAATAGGGTGTGTACCAAAGGTTTCCCAAAATGGAAAAGTGGATCCAAAGAGGGAAAAGGGAGTCCTCTAATTTCATTAGGAAATGAGATCCACATAATGAAATGACAATCAACCCTTAGGTGAATCAAATCAAGGTGTAAATTTGCAAATTTTCCCTTTTGCTAGGATAGGGGTCTAGGCCAAATAGCACTTTGGCGATAAATATTTGGAATAGCAAAAAAACTCTAAATTTGGATCTAAAAAGTGCATCAAAGAGATTTAACACAAAACAAAAGGAAATAGTAAACTTTATGAAGAAACTAAAGGTAATAAATGTTGTGCACCTATCAAATTTTGTTGTTTCAAGTAACCCTAATAGGGACTCATTTTCCCCTATGGCTAATGTGGGTCCTAGTAGATTTTTCTAGGAAACTCTGAATCAAAAATTGAAGCTTAGGAACTGTGAAAACGTTCTATCCTTTCAACCTTACCAGGGACTCATTTTCCCTATGGTGAATGGGTCCTGGTAGGCTTTTCCAAAAAACTCTAAATCTGAAATGGAAGCTCCAGACCTTCAATTCCTTCTTGTAACTTGAAACCCCCACTCTCGAATATGGATCTATCAAAAATTTGTAGAACACGTTTGGCTTTTGTTGGTGGATAGGGGTTTTCCATGGTCAAACCCCAAGTTTGGTAATCAAACCTTGATGATAACTAGAAATATGAAACATGAAATGTGTGTGAGATCCTAATCTTAAGTGTGTCTAAGATTAAGATTTCTAATAATGCAAAGAAACCCTACTCAAGTGTATTAGAATAGGATCCTAAATGAACATGAACAATGAATAATACCTAATTTAGGAGACCTCAAATCCCCTTAATAAGTCATAAATATGAATATACCTCTCTTTAGGCTAAACATAAAGTGATCATAGAAGATAGAATCACTTAGGAAACAAGTCATTAAGTTTGGTTGAATCTCAATGTGCTTCTCCCAAAAACCTAGAATCTATCATGATTCTCCATAGAAATTTATCCTCAATTATTTAACAATTCTTGATCTTTGATAACAAAATGAGCTTGAAGACCTACAAAAAACACTAAAATGCTAATCCAAGACTTCACTTTTTCTTGATCCTTGCTTTTGAATATGAATACTTGATCTCATGTGAAATTATCTCTCTTGTCTAGTGTAAAAATGAATTTAAAACTTAGATTTATAGGCTTCCTTCTCTAATTTTTAATTATTAGATCCCAAAAGATGACATGTGAGATTTGAATTTTGAACCTTAAAATACCACAAAAAAATATTTTAAAGGGGGGTCCTAGATCTAAGTGAGGATTCCTAGGCCACTTACCTAGGACACACATTAATAAAGGTTGAACATTATGCAAAATTAGGGTCCTAGATCTAAGTGAGCACCCATTTTCCCTATGGAGAATGGGTCCTAGGTCACTTACCTAGGACAAACATCTTCCAAAGTTGATTGTTTTGAAATGGCATTTATGAATGTTGGGTTTTATCCCTCAAAAATTACATTTAATTAGGCTTGGGTTTGAATTAAAGGGGCCAATTAAGGAAAATTAACCTCAATCAATTAATAAAGCCCTAGATTAACGTGAAAGTGTAAAGGTACACCTTACAACATCAAAAATAAGGCACAATTAATTCCATTTAATTTAAAAGGGCCCTAAACTTAATGTGAATTTGAAAAACATATTGCAATACTAAATTAAGGCATAACTAGGTTCATTTTATTATTAATTATTCCCAAATTAAGTGTGAAGAAGGGATACTTTTTCCTACACTATGTTTATCCCCCACTTTAGCGGCCATATGATACTACGTGCATATGCAAGCTAAAGGAATCTAATAAACTTTATAAAAATGATACTCATATGGATTCACTATGGAGAATGAAGTCCCCACTATAGTTATCTGTAAAAACACAATGTTAAGAACCACATCCTACAAGACAGGTTCATTAGTCATTCAAAAATCATCTTATCAAACTTCTATGAAGAATCGAATTCGAGGGTAGATGTATGCCCCCTAATTCCACTTGCTTTATGGAGTTGGAATTAGGGTGAATACGAAACCACATCAAATTACATAAGTCATATCATAGGGTATTTCCAAGTACCATACCACATAGTGATAGACATTTGATGAGATTACAAACAAAATTACGATTCCAACACAACAAACGGCATCTAAAATGGAGTTCTTTAGCCCCTAATATGCTAATTTGAATAAAATTCCCTTAAAGTGAAATAAAATTTATTTAATAGGGTTTAGTATATACAAATGAAAATGACACTTTTTACTATCATTTAACATTTACCTTTTTGCAAATTACCTTGGTGCAGAGTGATCCAGGATGTTGAGCCGATGAACCTATAGGCCTCCCAAACTTGACATGCTACATGATGAGGTGGCATGATGTGTGATCCGACCTATGGTGAGTGGATTATGCGCTATTTTTTCTTTGTTTTCATGTATTTACTATACTTTTTCATGTATTTTTAGTATTTTTAGGACCCTAAAAAGATTGACGAAAGCATCCATTTTTGTCGCAAAGCATTCCTTGTTGGAGAAAAGTGTCCCACCTTGGCACAAAGTGTCTAGAATTGTTCGAAGTGTCTAAGACCTCCCGTACAAAAATGGTATAAGTGTCCAAATTAGGCGCAAAGCATCTTAGAGCAACTTTAGTGTTATTTAATTGATAAATTTAGGATTAATTTTATGTGTTTTGTTATTTTAGGTTCCTCCTCGAGCTTGGAAACACCTTAGAGGTAGATAATTTTGTTTCCTTCGAGATTCCATCACACGTATTTCAAAAGAGGAGGTCAACATTCTACAAGATACAAGATTGTTTTGGGTATACCTCATGCCACCTATGAGGTATCACAATGCTATGTTGATGGCCCTAGTAGAGAGGTGGGATGCATATTTATGTACCTTCCACCTTCCTATAGGAAAGATTACTATCACCCTCGAGGACATCCACTGCATCCTATGAATACCTATTCGGGGTGAGGTTGTACACTCAATAGATGAGCAGTCATACAGGTAGATGTGGCATGATATTCTATACTGTTTAGAGTGGCCCATTCGATGGTCCTCTGTTAGTCCATGCATTGAGCTTAGATGGCTATGACATGCCTAGAGACCACTACTTCAGTGGATCATGATTATTACTATAGCACTTGCACTAGTACCTGATGGATGAGGCGCCCACTTAGATGGCAATCTTGTTCACATCATTTGAGATATGGAGGAGCATAGGACCATTTATGCTTCGGGTCATAGTATGTTGGGTCATCTATATTATGATTTGGTATGGTTCATATACCAAGAGTTGGACAACATAGTACATTCTACACTCTTATAGGTATGGTGCTTTGAGCACATCACATGTACTAGAACCACTAGATTTCCTACCATAGTGGCCATGGGTTACCCATGATCCTTTATGTATGCACTAAGGAAAGCATGGCAAGAGGGAGATTTGTTGCACTAGAAGATTATATTTGATCGGTTAGATGGGGATGATATCTCTTGGAGACCATATCTCAGGATTCCATAGTGGACAGATAACAAACATGAGATAGTTAGGCAACAACATAACCGATTTGTTGTAGGGAGACATGATTACATAGTGAGACCATTCTACTATGAACATGTCATGTGCCAGTTTGGGCATATTCAAGTACCACCGTGGGATTGACCTAGATACCTATGTTCAACATGGAGTGCTTAGAGACCTGGGGACACTCGTCATCTTATAATTAAGGATGTGTACATTAGAGGTTCAGAGGACAAGGACCACAATGTGCCCCCAGTCTTTGATGCTGACAATCTAGGCACTACTTGAGCCTACGACCAGTGGTGGGTTGGAGCACGACCAACCCATGTCTTTCCCATGCACTACCCTGTAGGTTGCACCAAACCTCTTCTAGGTCATAGAGAGGATAGGGATGATGAGCAGGTTGATGGAGATATAGTTGATGATGATACTGTGCATGACATATTTTTGGGTTTGGATGAGAATGAGCACAAGGAGGAGTCCTAATCTATGAGTGAGGATACTGATGAGATAGAGGAGGATCTATTTTCCCTCGAGAGGAGAGATGCACCTCCTACTAGGGTCACTAGAGCACATGTGACAGCCACATCAGAGATCCGCACCCACAAGCATGGAGATTCCAGCAATAGTGGGCCATACACACTTCCCACACAGAGGGGGAACACCATTGTATGGTTATACCCTGATTGGAAGGCTGGATATCCAGGTGATGATTGTATATTTATGTTCTTTCATTACGCTTTATTTTTTATGTATATGCTTTATTTATGATGATGTGTACTAATACCTATTATGATTTCTATCTTGCAAGGTCCACACGAGAGTGGCGCGAGCTCCACCTGTGAGTGACCACTACGATAGTTCCTCCAATGCTTGTAGAGGATGATACACTCCCAGGGAAACATTTAGACCTCTTTGAGTTAGTAGCAAGATTAAGTGCATCATACGAGTGCCACCAATCATGTCGATCGAATTTTAGCAGAGTTTTCAACACTCTGAGCATCTTGAGGTCCTACTGACAGTAGGACAAAGGATGACCTACAAGAAGAGATTTTTAGGCTATTGGAGGAGCTTGCTAGGGTGCAAGAAAACAAAGAGTGGATAGATCATGAGCGCATCGAGGCACTCATACGGGAGGTGAGAGCGGTTGGACTAGTAGAGGGCCTACAAGAATCCATGAGTAGGTAACAATTGCATTCTAGTGTATCACAACAGCCATGAGCACCACCAACCCCCGAGGGGTCTAGCTGTCATAGACCTTATTAGCATTGTATTGCTTGATATATGTACTTGAAATTTTGATGATATGTATGATATATGAGCATTGATGTTTATGTTTTTATGATCTTATGTTGAATAAAATATCAATGTGAATTATTAAATATCCTTTGTAAGAATGTCTAATAAATATCTCCATGATTTAATGTTTATGTGATCTAATTAAAAAAAAATAGTTTATATTAGATACTACATTGTGATGAGGTATGCTATGTTAACTTAAATACACCTATGATCTAGTAACATTAAATGCATATAAGGATCTAAATTGACCAAACACACAAGATTTTATTTTGAATAGTAAGGCAACTAAATTAATAACTCAAACCAACTGAACAATCAATTTAGATTCTAAGACACACTATTATCATTTTTCAAAGAATGAAGCAATGCAAGATAAAATAAAACACCATCTACCTAATCTAACAACACTAATTTAACACACTATTCAAAAGATCAGATTCTATATGTAATACTGACACAAATGCACAACATTCATTGGTTATTTTAGAGGTGTACATCCATTTTTGTTAATGTGTAGGCTCTGGACCTATAGTTTTCTTTAATTACATAAGGTCCTAACCAATTAGGGTTGCATTTTCCTTTTCTGTTTAGAAGAGCATTTACATTATGATTTTTTTCATATAACACCAAGTCACCTTTGTTAAATCAATGAGGGATGAAATTATCATTATAAATACGTTGCATTCTTTTAGAATAAGCTTGGAGATGCTCAAGAGCGTTGATACACTATCCATCAAGCATTTCAAGTTGATGCAATTGTTGCTCTTCATAAGTAGTATCATTAATAAGCCCTTTGAGATCAATTTGCAATGAAGGAATCTCCAACTTTAAGGGCATTATTACTTCAGCACCATAAACAAGGTTATAGGGAGTGTTTCCTATAGATGTTCTAATTCTTGTACAGTAGGCCCACAATGCATAAGTAATTGAGTATTCCAATCCTTGTTATGTTTACTTACTGTTTTTCACAAAACAAATTCAAGAGTCTTGTTAGTTGATTCCGCTTGTCCATTTGATTGTGGGTAATATGGCATCAAAAATAGATGTTGAATATGAAATATTACCAAGAATTTCTTCACGTCATTATTCTTAAATAGAGTTCCATTATTTGAAATTAATGCAGAAGTAAGTCCAAAGAGAGCAATATGGTGTTCCAATATGAAATGACATATTGCATCAACTATTGTGGAATGAAGAAGAATAGCTTCTAACCATTTTGTAAAATAATTTATTGTAGTAATGATAAACGCATGTCCAGTGGAAGAAGGTGGTGATATTTTTCCAATAAGATCCAAACCCCAAATTGAGAATGGCCAAATAGGAGCTTGGGCACGAAGCTCAAAAGCAGGAGCATGAATCAAATTGTTGTGCTCTTGACATTTATGACATTTCTTAACATAGGAAAAACAATCTTATTCAATATGTCTCCAATAGTATCCTATATGAACTAATTTTTGAACTAACAATATTCCTCAAAAATGTCCCCCACAAGCACCTGCACGAGCTTCATCAAGTGCTATAAGGATTTTGGATTGTTTAAGGCATCTAAGTAAAATGCCATTAAATGATCTTCTATATAACATGTATGTGGGGATTATATACTTAGATATAAGTTTTTGAAGATGAGCCCAAGTGTTCTTAGTTGTAGGCTCAGGAAAAGTACCTTCTTTTAAATAGTTGAATATCATGGTGTACCATTTGTTAGAATTTTTAGTATTGGTTAATAACACTTCTTTTATTTTGTCATATATTGATGGTTTAGGGATCATTTGGATTGTGAATGTGAAATCAGGAAAAGGATCATAAGGAGACATAGGAGAAGCAACACTTGCCATTGCATCTACATGTTGATTATCCTTTCGTAGTATATTGTCAATCATATATGAGTCAAATTTATCTAATAATTTCATTGTGAGGTTTTTGTATCGAATGAGCTTATCATGTTTTGCTTGATATGAACCATTTATTTATTGAATGACTAATTGAGAATCACCAAATATAGAAATGTGTTTGACTTCTAATGCTAGCACTGCTCATATACCAGCAATTAAAGCTTCATATTCTATAGTACTATTTGTACATAGGAAGCTTAAACAAAAAGATAAGGGAATAGGCTTACCCGAAGGAGGAATTAGTATAACTCTTTCCCCAGAGCTAGTTCGACACTTAGAACTGTCAAAGTCCAATTCCCATGCTTTGTTTTAATTTTGAATAGTCAACACATTCTTGTCAAGGAACAAGTCCATATTAGGTAACACTAAGGGAGAGGGAGCATTAGCTAATTGGTTGGTCAAGGCTTGTCCTTTGATTTCCTTCTGAGAGACAAATTTAAGATCAAACTCAGTTAACATAACCCATTTAGCTAAGTGTCCTGATAAATCTTTTTTAGAAAAAAAGGTATTTTAAAGGATCAAATTTCATCATCACATGAATTTTTGCATTCAATAAGTAGTGTCTCAATTTACTAGTAGCAAATACAAGAGCCAAACATTATTTTTCTATCATTGTATATTGTGTCTCATAATCAACCAAGGTTTGACTAATGTAATAAATGGGATGTTCTCTACCACTGTCGTCATGTTGAGCCAACAATGATGCAAGAGCATGGGCTGATGGTGTTGTATAAATAATAAATGGTTTGTCTTGCATAGCAGGTTGTAAAACAGGTGGAGTAGCAAGTTAGTCTTTCAAAATCTCAAAGGCCTATTTATAATCCTTATTCCACTTAAACTTAACCTAATTCTTAAGGAGTTGAGTAAAGGGTAATGTTTGATCTGCTAAGGATGAAACAAAATGATGTATAGCTTGAAATATTCCTTGTAAAGTACACAATTAAGAAATTTCTTTAGGAGGTGGCATGTTAACAATAACATCAATTTTCTTCGTGTCCACCTCAATGCCTTTGTGAGATACTATACAACCTAAAAAAATTCTAGTATCCACACTAAAGAAACACTTTTTCAGATTCAATCTCATGTTATATTTTCACATTCTTTAAAATATTTTTTGAAGAATGTTAACATTATCTTGTCGAGTTAAAGATTTTGCTAGAATATCATCAACATAATCTTCCAAAATCTTGTGTATGTAATCTTGAAATATTAATGTCATAGCTCTTTGATATGTTGTGTTTGCATTCTTTAATCCAAAATGCATAACCACCCAACAAAATGTTCCCCAAGTTGTAGTAAATGTTGTCTTGTATTGATCTTGAGGATTGATAAATATTTTTCTTATATCCAAAAATTTTGTCCATGAATGAAAACAAAGCATGTCCCAAATTCGAATCTACTATCACGTTAATATTAGGAAAGGGAAAATCATCTTTTAAAGATGCTTTATTCAAATCATGAAAGTTCGTACACATCCTAATACAATATTATCAGGTTTTGTGATTGCAACAATGTTCAAGATCCAAGGAGAATAATTGACAGGTCATATAAAACTAGCTTCAAGAAGTTTCTCAATCTCATCCTTAACCAATAAAGCTATCTTAGGATTCATCTTTTGTATTTTCTATCTTACCGGCTTAGCATCATCATCAATAACTATGTTGTTTGTCACTATCTTAGCATCGATACCTGACATGTTCGAGTAAGTCCAAGAAAAAATTTCATGAACTTCATGTAGTAATGTTGCATGATCTTCTTGTTCATCTTCATCAAGGAACTTTCCTATTTGAATCAATCTTTATTCATTAGTTGTATCCATCGATATGTTGATTGTATCTCCCAAAGGAAGTGAATTTTATCTCATAATTTTAGAATTGTATTCATCTTTATCATAGTCAACCTCATTAACTTCTTTTTCTTCATCCACTTATTTAGCACTAACCATAGCACAAGTGACCCATTTTTTCTTAGGCGAAGTAAATGAATTGACATAAAATCCTAACATTTCTTTCAAAGCTTCATCATTCTCAAAGTATTCCAGTAAATCTTTGCATGTTGTATCAATCAATTCAGGATGCTTCAAAGTGAGAGTTGTCTTAGGGGAGTTGCAAATGAAATAGTTGATGTTGAGTGATGGTCTTTGTGTTTCTTTCATTATCTTAGGACAATATCGAAGACCGCTTTTTGTTTCTCGTGTGTTAGGCTATGTAGGAACACAAATGCCTTGTTATTTTCTTCCACATCCTTTTCCATTGTAACCAAGTTGTTTCACAACCTTATAACCTCTTCCATAAAGTTTTTCCATCTCTTTCAGATTTGGTGGTTTTCGGTAGTCTATCTCATCAAAGTTCATTGTATAACTTGTGTCTTCTTCTAGCGTGGATAAAGTAGATGCTTGTGAGTTTTCTATCAAATTATGTGTTGACATTACCCTTGGCTCTTTTTGCTTCACAGTTTATTTCATTGTAATTTTGTATTCTCCAATGAATGTTGGTATGATATCTAAGGAACCCCCTCATCTTCTAATAATTTCATGACTCCATCAATGTTCTTCCCTTGTTCTTTGTCCTTCATGATTTCCACTTTTGTAGTTGGTCCTTGTAAGATGCAAAATTGAGGGTCTTTTTCTCTTATTTCCTTTTCTAATTTATTGTAAGCAATCTATTTCATTTTTTTGTCATCCTATTTTTGAAAATCAAAGATCTTTCTGATCACATCTTCTGGGAAAGAGAAGTTGTGAATAAACTTCAAGCTTCTAATCCTCATTTTCAACCATACCATGTATCCTTCAGGATCATGGTTTCTTGCTGCTACTCTTTTCATTCCTAGAAGTTTGAGTATATCATCGATCTTATCCCATCCTCCTTTGATCATAACAAAATCAGAAAAAAAAAGTATATGAGGGGGAATATGTTCCCTTTCCTTGATCTTTCAAGTGGTTATTCTCCATATTTACAAGTTGCCACATCACCTCTAGAAATCCAATCCTCTCTAGCACATCCTTTGGAAACATGTGGGGTGAGAAAGTTGTGCCATAAACTCTCAAAACTATATAGCTAGGGTAAGGGATAACATCCCCCAAATTATGATCAACACCTAAATCTGGCCTCCTGTCCTTGGGCCTCAAAAAATCATGCAAAGCAATAGGAATTGTTGCAAGAATGAAAAGAATGAAGGTGTTGTCATTGATGTTAACTGGTCAATTAGTTATCAATTGATTGATGTTGTCATTAGTTTCATGGATGCAAGTTATTGGTTGTATATGTCAAGGATATTGAGAAAATTATAATGAGGATATGTTGCAGGTGTTCAATGCTTGCTCCAGGTTTTGCTCTGGAATTTGTTCCTATGTTTGTGTGGTTTAGATATGTTGGTCATGGTTGTTGGAAGCTACTATATCCATATTTTTGGCTATTGATTCATTTCACAGTGTGAGTTATGTTCACCAGTTGTGAACTATGGTTTTTTGTGTTTCTGGTTGAGGTCCGGAGAAATGTTGTTGGTACAGATTTCTCTTTGTTAAATTCTTATGAATTGTGGTTCTAGAGTTGAGTTGTTTTGATTGTATTGAAGATAATTTTGGTATCTAAAAGTTCATGCTTAATTTTTCTGTGTTTTATACTTGTTTGTGCTACCTTGTGTTGAACATTATCACGAAGTTGATGAAGCATGTGTTTGGGTCACCCTCATTCTAATTCCACCCTAGGATGTTTTGGCGCTAACCTAATTTGAAATTGGATGGATGAATTCAGATATGTTTCAAAGTTGAAGATGATATAAATATAGGATGAATTAGTGGTGAAATAAAGCAAAGAAAGAGGAAAGAGAGATAAGTGCAAACAAATAGAGCAAATAGATGTGAGATTGATGTGAATCAGTGAGTGTGTGAGATGCGAGTATGGAAAATCAATGTGAATCATAAATGTTGAGTTTTGCAAATGACGTGAGAAGAAGGTGTACTCTATCATTAATGCATGTCTGCAAGGGGTTGAGAAAATTGTGGTGGATTTATCTGTTGCATTGAGATTGTCTTCTCTGTGTAATATATCTCTTATATATTCTTTGTATCTTTGTGGTAGTGATCCCTCTGGGTTGTTAGCCTTATTGGATAGTGAGTCCTTGTCTTGGAACTGAGCCTTGTTTCTCAAGCAGTGAGCCTCTTGTAATCAGTTTTGATCTTCTCTGTAGTGTTAGTTAATCCTCACCATGGTTTTTCCCTTATTGGGTTTACCACGTAAATCTAGAGTTATTGTGTTTGTGTGATGGTTTTTCAGTTTTTGCACTAGTATTTAATGTTTAATTAGTTAAGCAGTGTTAAGGATTAGTTTTGGTGAATAAATTAAGGTTTAAATTTGTGACAACTGATTCACCCCCTCCTCTTAGTTGTCTTGTTCAATAGGAATTCTAGGCATGTTTACAATCAATACTCTCCTCAATTTGGAGGAAAACAAATTCTCAAACATGACATAGTCAAACTTTTTATCTTCTTTATTAAGGACTATAGTCCAGCATTGGATAGGTAGGTCCATGTTACCCTCCTTTTCAAGTGTCATGTCCTGACCAAAATATGGGCTCCTTTGTATGAAAACATGTGCATGAATAATGAGTAACAGTAGAAACTGACCCTAAGTTCACCTTTCTTCAACTTTACCAAGCCCTCATGAATCCTTTTTGCTAGGTACCCTCCATAATCATACAATGTAGAACATGTAGGATGTTGAATATTCCCTACCATGTACATCCAGACCATGGAAAAGGGATCCTTATCTAAAGGGCCCAAGATAACCCTTTGACCGTCAATGGATTCCAAGTAGTTTTGCAACACTTAAATCTTGAAAGTGTGCATCACCCTTTCATATTCTACCCTTAATGCATTTTCATCAATTGGCACCATATCCTCACTCCATTTAGAGAGCTTGAAGATTTCAATAATTTCATCTCTTGTGACTTTCACCATTTCTATTATGTCAAATGTTCTCACAATCCTTGTGACTAGATCATAGTTTGTAGTCACTACCTTGTGTAAATCTACATCCATATACACATTTGGGACTACCAATTTCCCCAAATCCACCATAGGTTGCCCATAGGGATGTCCCAGTTTCTATTACCTAACCAGTATCTGAAAATTTTCAATCCAATGTGGGAAAATGTGGCATCCTTGATAGTACTTTCCTTGTCTATAAGTCGTACAATTTGCTTCCCTTGAAAGAATTCCTAACCTTTAGATTTCTCAGAAGTTGAGGGTTTTATCTAGTCAGTTAGGTCCTAGAATATGGGTCTAACAAGAGGTTTCAAACCAGAGGCTTTCCCCTTAGATGTAGACGCTTTAACTTTAGGTACCATGGCTCTAGGGTTTTCACAAACTAGGGTTTATTTCAGCAAAATAGAAGCTCACGACTTCGGCAAGGGTTTGACACAAAATAATAGCAAGGCTAGACAAGCTAATTACTTGGAAATGGACATCAAGCATTAAAATAAATTATTTAAGCAAGAAACCCTACTTTCAAAATGATAGATCAAATACAACAAAGCAAGATTCTAAGCAATTTAGAAGGAAAGTGTCGATTTTACTTATTGGTTTGCAAATGCTTGAAAAAACCCAATTCTGGTTGTCGAAAAAGCATGAAAATCATAGCACGAACTCCTTGAATCTATAGAATGCTTTTAATAATTTGAAATTAATCTTTAAAATGAGTTTTAATGGATTTAAAGCTTTCCAATTTGGTAGCTCTATGTCTTGTCCGCCATTATGGTTCGTTTGTATGAACTAGAACGACTCATTTTCCCTCTAACTCAACTTTGAATACTTATTGTTGATTGTACAGTGAGATGGCTCGATGAATGGTTGAGATTAAGTCAAATAAATTTGAAAAATTTGACTATAGGCCTCTATCATTGTCGACCAATTAGGAGTAAGCCATGTGGAAAATTTTCCAAGTCACCCACAGGCTCCGCCACTCTGTAACTACTAAGGAGAAGTCCACATGTTGGCTTCCTCACTTCCTCATTGGTTTTAACCTGTGTGCAACTTTTAGCAATGGGAAGGCAAGGGAGGACTGAGATTAAATCAAAATCCTTCAATATGTTTGAGCTTTATAATTCTAAGCCTCTTCCTTAATACATAACATTTGAACATGACGAACGTATAAGATTAAAAGATTTGGCTCATCCTTTAAAACACGTGCATATAAGCCCCTTTAGTAGCTAGATCATATATGTATTCAACCCTTCGTCAAAATATTTTATTAATATTTCCTCAATTTCTATAGTTCTTCAATGGCTCTAATTTTTCCAAGTGGCGTCTCCCTGCTTCCCTGTTGAGAGATGGGATACAAAGGTGGGTCCCCCGTAGGCTGGCGCGGAACGGTCAAGATTGACCCATGTCACCGCATCTCAACCATCGATCTCATTAAATGGATTACTCACTGCCTTTAAAGTCCAATGGGGCCTTCTGACAAAGGGACTCATGTTATCCACCTGCTAGCCAGTCAGATTATTTTAATAAATATTGAAATGGAGTGGGGGCATAGGGAATGGTCTACATGCAACCACATCATTTCATATCCACCGTTGATCTATTATAACCTGTCACCTATTGTCTTTGAAATATATTGGGCCCCGTGGCTGCATAGGACACGTGGCACTTGACCGTCATCTCGTGAGAATATTTTAATAGGAAATAAAACCCAACGGGGGCATGGGGAGCAGTTAAGGTTTGATTGCAAAGATTTGATGACCCTTATAAAATTGGATAACTGTACGTGCATCAAGTTAGTTCTTAAAAAGGGGGGCTCAACTAGGAATATGAAAAATGGTGACATAAAACATTGGGCTGAGACTTTAGGTTGATGGTAGAAATATTAAAACTTATACCTAGGACCTTGGAAAATATTTAAAAGATTATAAACCTACAAGGCATAAAACAAAGTTTATAATAATAACAATGGGTAACCACCACGACGTTAGGATGGAGGGGCCGGTAAAATGATGAGTTTAATAGCATAAGTCATGACTTGAGTGATCGAGAACTAGTGATAGGAGGTCAACAGCAAAATAGAACATTAGCAAAGGGATTTATGTTACAAGTATGCATGAGTATTGTGGTGTTGTCATTAATGTTGTCACTAATGTCAAAACAGTATAGGTTGTTTTAGAGAAAAGAATCAAGTGATTGCAGGTAGTGCATGTATATTTGAGACACTATTGAGATGTTGTGAGTACATGGAGCTATCTTTATGGTGTTGAAAGTGTGTTGTTATGATGAGTTACCAAGTTATTTTGAGAAAATTAATAAATAGTGAAGAAAAAATTGTGTATGTGTTCAGAATGTGCTATGGTATGTGATCCACATTTATTTTGTGTTGGTCCTATGCTTGTCAAAATATAAAGTGTTGTTTAAGGGAATCCTTGGGTAATATATCCTGGAATATAGCTTTTTGTTTGATGAAGAGTGAAAGTTGTGTTCACCGGTGTGTGAACTAGTCTGGTAGAGTTGTTTGTCTGTGGACTGGGAGAAATGTATCTACTCCACAGTCCTCTTTTGGTTTGTTTCTAGTCTTGTCGATCTGCAAGAAGGCTGGTAATGATTTTATATGTGCTCTATCAAAGGTGTTTGTGGTTTGGTGCTCTGAAAGACTAGTTTCAGAGTTACTGTGTGTGTCTGTACAGTCTGTATGGACTGATCAAAACTGTTATATGTATGAAGGTTGTTGCAATTACTACAGATGAATCTGAAGGCATCTAAGACATGTTCTTGTGTATGGTGAAGTGTGTTATGTGGTCTGCATGTTATCTTCTTGTTTTTGTACTTCAAAGTTCATTGGTTTTCTCATTAGGTTTGGCTGACTTGGTGTTTACACATCATGCGAAGGATAAGTATCAACTAAGGAAGTGTGTGATTGATTCAAGATGTTGTTTTGGGTCTTGGTTAACTATTCTTTTGGTCCACTCTCTTTCTCATCCACCATGAGAATGTTGAGTTTTCAACCTAATTTGAATTTGTAAAATGAAGCATGTGTAGCCGACCTTGGATAAAGTTTCTAAGATTGAAGATGGTATAAATACAAGGCAAGATGTTAAGTATTGTAAGCCACAAGTGTGAAAAGAAAGATAGATGTGAGAAACTATGTGAAATTGAATTGAGGTAGCAAGAAATTCAATGTGTTAGATTCCTGAAAGTAGTGAGCTGATGATGTCTACAATTCTCTGATCAAGGTTGTGGATGTGTGCAAGTTGTTGTGGTGGATTTTTTGTTGCAATGAGATAGTGTTCTTTGTGTAACATTCTTCTTTCTATATTTTTGTATCTATAGGCAGTCCCATCTGGATAGTGAGTCCTATCTTGGGTAGTGAACCCTTTGGCAGTGAGCCTCTTTGTAAATGGTTTGCAATTACTCTTATATTGTGAGTAATTGAAAATGATTTAAGCTTGTGTTTTAGGATAATACTTGTGAGATAAAAAAAGGGTCCAAAACTATGGTAGCTATAGGAAGAAGAACATATGGAAACATTTATCAGCTTAAGGGTGTTGATGGTCAGTGTTTTATGTCTCAATTTAATGAAATTTGGCTATGGCACTGAAGGATGGGACATGTAAACTTTGACAATTTGATCAGGATTAGTTCAAGAGAAGTTGTCAGGGATTTTCCTAAAATCACAAAGCCTACCAATACTATTTGCAGAAGTTGTCAATTGGGAAAACAAACAAGATGCAACTTTAAAGGAAAGGAACAATCAACTACTCAAATACTAGAATTGATTCATACAGACTTCTGTGGTCCCACAAGAATAGGAAGTCTTAATGGTGACATGTATTTTATGCTTCTAATTAATGATTATTCTAGAATGACATGGGTTACTTTTCTTAGGGAGAAATCTCAATCTTGAGATAGATTCAAGGTGTTCAAGGCTATGGTAGAGAATGAAGTGAACCTGAAAATCAAATGTTTAAGGTCTAACAAAGGTGGAGAATTCACCTCCAATGAGTTTAATATGTTTTGTGAAGAGCATGGTATAAAGAGGAATTTTTCTACTCCTAGAACTCCTCAACGAAATGGAGTTCTTGAGAGGAAGAACCAGACTATTCAAGAGACTGCAAGGACTGTGATGAAAGATACAAATGTACTTGAATTATACTGGAGAGAAGCAATTCACACTATTGTTTATATTCTTAACAAAGTTCAGATCAAAGGTAAAAACACAAAGACTCCTTATGAACTGTGGCATGGAAAAATTTAAATGATGGTAAACAGGGGTTTTGGGAGAAGGACATTAGGGAGGTAGGAACTGGGAGGGTTTGACCTTAGGAGTTTGTGGATGGGAGAAGACTCATTTAAGCAACTTAGGAGCTTGACAACACAAATAGACGAGAAAGACTTGTAGAGGCCAGAATATAAAGGAACTAGGCAGAGGACTGCTGGGATTCTCAGGTGTAGAGTAGGCAGAAGTTGGGAGCAGGATGAGAACCTCACAGACAGTACAAAGAGAGGAGAATAAGGAAGAAGAAACCTTGAGAAGAAGAGGCTGCAAGGACACCTTACAAAAGACTCCAAAATATGTATAGAAAAAATCATCACGAGAAGAATAGATGGTGGAGACAAAAGCAAAAGTTGTAAAAGACCTGAGAGCTAAGTGGTGTGGCTGAGTAAATTTGTGTTTACTTTCCCAAGATGGGAACCCTAAAACAAGCGTGTGAAGCATTGCAAGAGAGATGAGAGTTGGGTTGAGAGGAAAATACAGAGAGGAGTTACATCAGGATGGAGAAAAAATCAGACCTTAGAATTGGTTCCTACCTGGAGCAGTAAAGCAAGAACATAATTGGTACAAAAGGTGTCGGGGAATAAGCTAAATGAGAATGGTGAAGTAGTAAGAAATAAAGCAAGGCTTGTGTGAAAATTTTATTCACAAGTTGAAGGAATAGACTTTGAGGAGACATTTTCCCTTGTGGCAAGAATGGAGGCTATTCAGATGTTTTTGACATTCTCTACTCACAAAGATTTCAAGGTATACCAGATGGATGTTAAGTCTGCATTCTTGAATGGAGAATTGGAAGAAGAGGTCTACATGGAACAACCGGAGGGATCTCAATTATCAAATCAACCGAACATGGTCTATAGGTTGAAAAAGGCATTGTATGGATTTAAACAGACTCCTAGAGAATGGTAAGCAAGGTTGGACATGTATTTGACATGACAAAGGTTTATCAAAGGCTCTGTAGACAATAATTTGTATTTCAAGGTTAAAGGAAACAAAATATTGATAGTCGTTGTGTATGTTGATGATATTATCTTTGGAGTAAATGAGGGTATGTGCAAGAAATTTACAAAGGAGATGCAAAAAGAGTTTGAAATATCTATGATTGGTGAGTTGAATTTCTTTCTTGGACTTCAAGTGAGTCAAACTGATAAGGTCATATTCATTTCACAATCAAAGTATGTTAAAAAATTGTTGAAGTTTGGAATGGATGACTCCAAACCGGTCAATACCCCTATGGTGACTGGATGCAAACTGAGTAAGGATGATGAATCTCCTAAAGTTGATCAAAGCATGTACAAATCTATGATTGGTGGACTGTTGTATCTTATTGCTACTAGACCAGATTGTTGGCAACACAAGGGCAGACAACTGAGAGGGGGGATGAATTAGTTGTCACAAAAATTTAAATTTATTAAACTTTTTCTTAGATTTGATTAATAATCATGAAAACACAAATCATTACCACATTAGAAACACACATAACACGAAGATTTTTTACAAGGAAACCTTGTTAGGGGAAAAACCACGATGGAGGTTAGTCCACAAGATTATACCTTGTTAAAAGTATAAAAGAATAAATGGGGAATGCACATGCATTCGAGACTGCTACCCTGGAGCTCCTTTGCTCAAATACAAAAGGCATAATACTTCCAAGGAGAGACTCACTATCTTACAAAAGATTTAAGATTACATCCACAAGATTTTGAGCTGAGAAATAGCATGCGCTCATACTTGATTTGCCAATTTTAGTTAAAGCTACGCATAAAATATGCTCCGCTCTTTATTGCGCCCTTTTTCCTTTGAATAGTTGGGGGCATTATTCACACACGGGACTAAGCACACTTCTCTTCACCGACATTTAAAATGATAGTAATGCTCGCCGCCTTCAGCGACCCACGAGAATAGCGTGTCGTGACTGGCTTCAATAAAATATAAAATGAATCTGAGACCGTTATTTTAGGCATAAAATGGTGTATCAATGTGAATCAACCAATGGTACGGCACAACATAGTGAACCAGAACAGCATCACCGAACATGAAACATCATCAATAATTATTCCTCAAAGATCCACAACATGCTACAATCACCTTGTCAGCCAAGAACATGAAAAACATGAATACACAAAAGAAAATCTTCAATCGCGAGCACACTGATCAATGAAGGCATACAACATAGATAGAGCACGATCTAGAAACATCCACAAGAATCATGAATCACTAGAGAAGTATCCGCAACACTTCACATTACTAGAATCACACATCATCTTCTTCGAGAACACCAACTAAAGCAACAAAAAAAACTGTAGAGAACAAAGATACTCATAACTTCGATCAAATCTTCATAATGGATCACGAAACTTAACATGGATAAATAGATATACTTGAAAACAAACCCTTTAATCCACAACCTTTGATCATCAGCATATTCGAAGGCCGGTAATGGTATGTTTGGGCCCTCGACTTTCCGCGCCGTGGCACGGCTTTATTACCGTGCGGCACTTCAATATATAAACGCATCAGGCTTGTTTTACAGACAATTAAACGACGCGGCTGCGCCGCCGGAAAAGACCAAACTCAATGCGCAGAAAAAGGCCGTCGCGGCAGCACATAGAATATGAAAAAGCGCAAAATGCTTTCCAATTTCTGCCAGCGCTTTCGCCGCACCGGTTTTTGGCTCTGTTTCTACCAGTTCTCCCGGTTTTCGCGGAAGCTCTTCTCCCCCTTTGACATCAATGACAAAGATAATGTGTATCTTTCTCCACACAAACTTTGAACCACATTTCTAAACATCTGACTACTCCCCCTGAGTAGCAGCCACCACAACATCAATCCGGATCAAGATATGACTATGAAATGCATGGACTGATGCAAGTCAATTCATCTTAGTTCTGATTAGGAGGGGTAATCACCCCTAGCTTCCCTCTGAGATACTCAAAAATATCCTTAGGAAAATGCTTAGTAAATATGTCCACAATTTGCTCCTTAGTGGGAACATACTCCAATCTGACTTCCTTCTCACTCACCTTCTCTCTCAAAAAGTAAAACTTGATAGATATATGCTTTGGTTTTTAATGCCGCACTGGATTCTTAGAAATGTTAATTGTACTTGAATTATCACAAAATATAGCAATAGGTTCATCATACACAACTCTGATATCTTTCAACATCAGCTTCATCCACAATACTTGAGTACAATTGTTAGCAGCAGCAATGTATTATGCCTTTGCATTAGATAAGGAAATGGCATTTTGCTTCTTACTTAACCATGAAATCAGCTTCTTTCCCAAGAAAAATGCACCACCACTGGTACTCTTTTTGTCATTCACATCTCCTTCCCAATCAGCATCAGTAAAAGCACTCAAAGTAAAATCATCTTCTTTAGGATACCATAGGCCAAAATCAACTACCCCCTTCAAGTATTTGAAAATCCTCTTCATATCAGTCACATGAGATTCCTTAGGATCAGCTTGAAATCTTGCAACAATGCATACAACATTAATGATATCAAGTCTAGATTGAGTCAAATAAAGAAATCCACCAATCATGGATATGTATCTAGTCTGATTTTCTTTAGGAGAATCATCTTCTTGTGTCAGCTTACATCCTGTCACCATAGGTGTACCAACTGGTGTTGAATCTTCCATACTTCTTTAGCAATTCTTTCACATACTTGAATTGAGATATAAAGATCCCTTTGTCTAGCTAAGTAATATGTAAACCCAGAAAGAATTTCATTTCTCCAATCATAGACATCTCAAACTCACTCTGCATCTCATCAACAAACTTCATGCATAAACTATTATCTCCTCCAAAAATGATATCATCAATAAAGACTTCAACAATCAAATCTTTTGCATGATCAATCTTAAGATACATATTACTATTAGCAGTACCTTTATTAAATCCAAGTTTCAACAAATAATTATCCAATATAGCATACCATGCTCTTGGGGCTTGCTTAAGTCCATACAATGCTTTCTTTAACCGACAAACCATATCTCCCTAATTAGTCAATTGAAATCCATCAGGTTGCTCAATATACACTTCTTCCAGTTCACCATTTAGAAATGCTGGCATGACATCCATCAGATAAACCTTGAAGTTTTTGTAAGAAGCATAAGCAAGAAATAATCTCACAGCTTCAATCCTAGCAACAGGGGAAAAAGTTTCTTCAAAGTCAATTCCTTCCATCTATGAATATCCTTTACACACCAGTCTTGCTTTGTTTCTAACAACTTCACCTTGCTCATTTAGTTTGTTTTGAAAGATACATTTAGTTCCAATTACATTTTTGTCCTTAGGTCTAGGAACAAGAATCCATGTATCATTCTTCTCAATTTGTAGTAGCTCTTTTTTCATTGCTTCCATCCAATGTTCATATTTGCATGCTTCATTGACACTATTAGGCTCAATATTTGATATCAAACAATATTCTTCTACAATTCTTCTCCTAGTTTGAACACCTTTGTTCTTATCACCTATAATCTGATCTTCTGAATAATTCAATCTTACATACCTTGGAGTCTTAGGATGTTCTTGAACTTCAGGCTCTTGTGATCTCACTTTTTCACTTTCACTAGTTCCTTCCTCTTGGCTTTCCTAATTTACCGGAATGGTCTGCACTTGATTCTGAGTCTAAACTGAACTAACATTTTGATCATCTGAATCATATCCACAGGTTCTAGATGGTCTAATTATGTCTTCATCAACCTTCACATTATCACTTTCAACTACTTTCCTCAATCTCTTGCTGAAGCACCGGTAGGCTTTACTTTTAGTAGAATAACCAAGAAATATTCCTTCATCACTTCTAGCATCAAACTTTCCTATATCTTCATCTCTTTTGATATAGTATTTACTCCCAAAATTTTTGAAGTATCTAATAGTAAGCTTATGACCAAACCATAGCTCATAAGGGGTCTTACCGGTATCACCTTTGATATGGGTAAGTGCACAAAGTTGAGTCCACAAAACGTAGAAGTTTTTTCCTTAACCAAAAAATTGAAATCGGCATTGAGGAAACAGGATCCCAATTTTTAAAAATCGGGATCCCGTTATGGTTTGGGATCCTGAACCTGAGACGGAACGGGATCCCGCTTTTTAAAAATTAGGATCCCGTTTCCCATCGGATTTCGAACTGACGGAAAAGGCACGGGATCTCGATTCTCACAAAATGGGATCTCGATTACTAAAAAACGGGTCCCAATTTCTATAAATCGGGATCCCGTTTTGTAGAAATCAGGATCCCATTTTATATTGCTATTTATTTAAAAAAATATATAGATTTCACTGTACAGTGGACGGGACCCCGAGTATTGGCGACAACGAACCCCACAATCAGCTACAGGTACCCGCCTACATGCCATTTTTTTGCATTTTTCTATTTTGAATTGAAATTTTGAAGAAAATAAGTGAATTTAGCATCTTTTTTTAATTTATTTCATGTTTTAAGCATTTTTTTAACTGTTATAGAAAAAATGAATAATTGTAAAATAGATGAAAAAATGCAATGAAACCTAAAAGGTTTTTAATAAAATGAAAAAATGAACCTTGAATTGTGTTTTAGAAACAAAATTTAACTTTTAAAACCTAAATTGTTCGATTAAACCCAAAAAAATTGAATTTGAAAACCCTAATTGAAACAAAATAAAAAAAATTGCATTTCAAAACCCTAGAAATCGAAATGAAATAAAAACATTGCATTTACAAATCCAAATCAAGCTTTTTGAAACCCTGAATTCAAATCAAACAAAAAAATTGAATTTGAAAACCCTAGTTTGAATTGAAATGAAAAAATTGCATTAAAAACCCTAATTGTTTAGAATTGAAACCCTAAATTGAATTGGAACAAAGAAATTGTTAAAAACCTAAATTTGAATCGAACAAATCATTTTGATTTTGAAAACTAGGTAATTTCGAGCTCAAAAAAATTCATTTGCATTAGCCCAAATGTTTTAAATTTTTATTTGCTTTGTATGGAAAAAGCGATATATGAAGCTTTTGGTTTCGTGTTGATGTAGATTAGAAATCAATATGTTAAGAATAGTTGAAAATTCATAAAGTTTATCTTGATGTTTTGCAGAAATTTATGTCTAGCGTGTACAATCGATTTCAATTGACACTAACTTGCAAGTCTAAATTATGCCAAGGGCCACCCAAACTTCACCCTAAGTTTGCTAAACCCTAGACCCTAAACTATAAAATCTAAACCCATAACACTAAAGCATTTGAAATTTATGAAACCTAGACCCTAATCTTTCATTGGACATACCTAAAATTATGTAGGTTCAATGTCAAGAATGGGTCTATTTGGTAGATTTATGAAAACTATTTTAAATATCTAGAATGCCATAAAAAGTATAATTATAGCAATTCCAATTGGAAACACTTGGGTACATATATATCGTATG
>VDFB02019114.1:0-33136 GCA_007258455.2 Sequoia sempervirens | reverse complement strand
CCAACACACACCCAACCAAGACCCAACATATCCGCACAACCAACTACCAACAACATCAACCAATCATGTCCTCCAAGATAATCTTCTCAAAAACTTGGCAATAATCTAGGGATAATTGTTCCCATCCCTCAATCTTCAATCACCAGCATGCTTTGAAGCCCATTTGGCCAGACATTCAGCAACCCTATTCCATTCCCAGGGGAGTAAACGACACCACCTCTAACATGGAACACAACTACAAAATATGTCAAACAACCAAAGAAAGTTTCCAATTAACCTCCAACTTTTGCTCATTCAACAAATTGAAAATTATTTGAGAGTCTAATTCATAGATAATATTATACCAACCAAGCGCACAACCATGCTCAATAGACCAAAGAATCACCAACCTCTCTATAATATTGTTGGTTTGTTTCTCTTTATGAATAGAGAATAGGAAGATAATGGATCCAGAGCTATCTCTCCTAGCTCCACTAATTTCGGTAGGCTCAGGACCACCCCTAGAAGAACCATCAGTGTTGATCTTCAAAACACCCATCAGAGGAGGAGACCAACTCCCAACCCGCTGAACCTTCTTTTCAATATGCCTATTGCGAAGAACATAAAAGGAGTTGAAGGCCAAGTCATGCAAACCTAGACTATTCACAATCTCCTCATCACTCCTTTCCAAAGGAAAGATCACTTCACATTTAGCTTCCACAATCTCCTAAATCATACAAACAATTCTCTACCAAACTTGTTGAATCACAAGCTTTCTCCCATGAAAAATCCTATGATTCCTTTCCAACCAAATCTACCAAAGGATGAAAGCAGGGCCAATGCACCACACAATCTAGAGGAAAGAAGCTTGAGTAGGAGATCTCCACAAGCTACTCCAAAATTCCACTAGAGAAGAAGCATGAACACAAGGATGTTTCCAAATACCCCACCAAAAATGCTAGATAAGCATAGAAAAGGGACACGAAAGAACAAGTGAGATGAATCCTCCTCACTGCACCCACATAAAACACAAACAAATGGGCCCTGAAATCCTCACTTCTAAAGATTTTCCCAAGTCAAACATTTGTTCCAAGATAAGGTCCACAAGAAACAACTATACTTGGGCTAGGAGAACTTATTCCAAACATTTTTCCACCAAGGAACTTCCATCCCACCATACTTCTAGGAAACCACCTCTTGGTAACCACTAGCATCTGAGAAGATCCCCTTAGGATTCAGAATCCAAGCCAAGATATCTCTATCCTTAAGATAGTTACATTGTCTACTTGCATTTTGAAGCTCAAAAAAGTCCTCATCCAAGCCAACCATAGGACACTCACTAGGTATCTTCCATCTAAACACCTCCACATGTCCACAGAGGTTAAAAAAAATTAAAATCAACCATCAGAGACCAACCAGCTTCCAAGAAGTGCTAACAAATATTCTACAAATTAGGATACTTGCTCGTGATAGGGGAAAACCCATCCCAAGATTCAAACCAAAAGAGGGCCTCAAATCCCTCATTTCATATCCAAAACAAGCCCTCTTTGATCAGCTTAGCACCCTTTTTAAGCATTTTCCAAATCACATAACCTTTCCCTACAAGTGGATACCGAGGAACCTCCTCCTTTGGCATCTCATAGAGATATTTGTGGGAAATAATCCTTACCCGTGCATTATTATTTTTAGCATTATTTTATTACCAACAACGGTGCTAAGAGTTTTGTTTCCATAGTGATGGAACGATGACTGTGAGATGGCAAAGCCATTCAGAATGATGTTAATCAATGCATCGATTATACGGCTTGCACAACGACTTCACTATTTACCTGTTTCACTGGGGTGTATTCTAAGTGTTTGACTACAAAATTGTTCATGGACGTATTGCAAAAGGAGTATTTTGTTCAACTTTCTTAGCACACAGAAAAACATCTCACGATTATAACATTGTGGTACGCTACTCACAGGTGGTTTCTTCTTTTATTGTGGTTCATCATGCACATTTGACAAAGTCTTACTCATTGCATAGTTCGTCCCAATAGAACATTTTATAATATCTCTTTTTTTTTAATTTCTAATGCAGGAAATCTAACAAATCAACAGCCTATAAGGCAGAATCTTATCTAGTTAAATATTTGTGCAACCAGAAAATTCGCATGTAGGTTTCATGCAATAATCTCAATCCACAATTTGCAATGTTAACTTAGAACCAGCTTATAAAGTGTCAAATTTCAAATGAATTTAAAGATTATGTACAAACACTATAAATGCACAACCACTGTAAAGTTTCTAAACCAGTTTGTATATGGGCTTTAAATAGAATTTCAAAATTATGTACAAACACTGTAAATGCACAAACACCATAAAGTTTCTAAACCAATTTGTAGATGGACTCCAAACAGAATTTCAATGAATAACTCTTCTTTTCAATAATATATTTGAGAAAACAAAGAATAACACAAAAATGAAGTAGACTTGCTCTTTCTCTTCTTTTTTTTTTACATCTTACACTAGCTTCCATGTCACAATAAAATTAGAGAATTATTTAAAGACATATAGCAGATTTGGGGATTGCTCTTTTCCCATTTTCTTTTGTGATACATTAGAATACTAGCTTTCCATTTTGTACATTAGAATTCTATCTTTCCATTTTGCAAACTACTTTTAAGAATTACAAAGAATAAAAAAAAACAACTGAATCGGGCTTGCTGTCCACCCTACCGTAATGGCGTCATGGAGCCTCATGGGCTCTGGCCATTCCCCCGAGCAAGAAATACATTAAACACCATTGTGATCAATGGTGAGAGCTTAGTGCTATAACAAGCTTGCTCATTATACAACACCCAACTCTAATATATCCCTTAAACAATCCTACTTGTGATTCAATGCATGGATCAAGCTATCTCTACCAATACTAAGAATAAGAAATGGATAGTAAATGACTTATCTCTCTACAAGCTGCTTTCCTTGATCTCCTATTCTTTCATCCAACTCCCTCCTTCTTTTCTTTACTTCACAAGTTCTCCAAAAGGAGAAGTGGGCAATGCCCAAATCTTCCATCTTCTTGAGATATATAGGGTTCCCCAAACCTACACTCTTTCCCATAAGTGCTCACACATGTGTGAGTCTTGTGCCAATTCCAAAAACTTTTGGGGAGTGGGAAGTTGAGAGTGACAAGTCACTCTTCCCAAGCCCCAACACTTTTTGAATTCGTCACATTCATGAATGTGGACCTTTGAGGGGTCTTTTCACACTCCAAGGACAAGTTCACATGTCAAAAAGGTTCCAAACCCATAGGTATAGGTCCTAGGGGTCTATTCTTGTTCATAAACCAAGGAAATTGACTCAATAATCCCTTTTCAAAACCTACACAAGAATCCACACGAATTTTGATCCTAACCAAGGGTTCCAACCCCAACCAAACTCACATCATATGACCTACAATTGGATTCTAGTCAAACATGATCACCCATTCAATAATCAAACCTCAACCCCTTCTAAGTCAAATAGGGTTACACTTAGAACTTCCCAAAGATGTATCTGATACGATTCCAATATTTATCCATCCTCCTATTTGCATATTTGATTCCCTTAATGTTAATCCCACATCGACTCACTTCATTTCCTGCACAACATAATTAAGCACAATTAGATATAATAATAAACCACATTAATTGCAAACCAAATCTTTGTAACTTTATTCACAATTCATTTATATAGCTAATTTCTCTTTCAATGCAATACGACACAACAATTATCTTATTTCAAATTCATCTTATAAGTTTGAATCTCATACCATAATTGACATGCACATACCTCTTCATTAAGTAAAATAACAATGATATAACATAAGTAAAAATAAACTATAAGGTCATTGTTAGACAGTCGCCTTCATATCATTCGTAATATATCTAACCATCTATTTAGGAGAAATATATAACAAATTAAGGTTATATTAGTCACTTGCAATGAGAGGCCTTACATCTCCCTCCCCTTAGCTTAGACTTCCTCCTGGAAGTCGTTAAGGTTTGAAAACATAATCTCAATATGACAACACACATAAACCTATCAAGCATACTAATTACTTTTACTTTCTTGATGGAGGAATCAAAACATTTATCTATAAGCACACATTAGAGACAAATCTCTTCCATGAATTAAATATTTAAATACTTAGAACAAAATTTCTCATATTAATGGAACATTTATTTGATATACGATTAATTTAACAAATGCTAACAACAATCCTTGTAGCTCAAATTTATTAACAATGTAATCAACTTCAATTAAATTACACAAAAATATATCTAAATGAATTCATATCCTTTTATACACCTCCAAAATTTCTTTGCATCATAATATATACATCACTCATGATGTTAGAAAATGTTTTGTTTCATTGACCAATCATGTTTCAGAATTATTAGCTTCACATTTTGTCTAAATATATGCTTAAGAGAATATTTTACCTTAAAATTATGGCACTCATACCATGTCTCAAATAATATTAACTTTGCTTCATATGTTACCATTTTTATCACATAGCTCACAGGTATGCCACATCACATTTATTTGTAATTTCACATGTACACACAACAATAGCAAGGATGCTCTTCCCAACTGGGTGCGCCTGTCCTCATATAAAGGATGCTCTTCCCAATGGGTGCGCCTATCCTCATACAGTCACATAATTTACAACACAAGGCTCACACAATGGGGTTTACAAGGATGGATATTCTTGGATACCATAGCAAATCAAGAAGATGATCTTGAGGTCCTTCTCTAAGGGATCCTCCATGCAGATAAGAACAATAATAGAATGAAGGGAAGAATGAATTAATGATCGTCCCATACTAGTCCCCTTTACAATCCCCTTTCAAAATAATTCCCCAGCGCATCTACTCCCCTATACGACCTGCCAGGGAACCCCCTGGGATATGGCAGTTTACAAATTCCACATTACACCACACATGCCAGCAAATTTGCAACCAAGGAGAAAGCCTCAAACTGAATAACACAAGATCATAAACCAAAGTTTCAATAAAACTCCCAAGAGGGAACTATAAATTCAAGAGAAACAAAATAAAGATAAATTGTAGCTACATTGCAACATTCCAATCATAATTCAAAGGCGAAATTAAACAAGTCCTTGAGGCAAATCGGACTATATAACAACTTCCAAATGGCTAAATAGCCTAAGTACATAAATGTAAAATTACACATTGCTGGCGCATAATAAAATAAAACATCAATCAAGAATTATAAATAATTCATATTTCAACAATAAAATTTGCACATTACAAACACCACATGACTTGATAAGCCACCTAAGGGGAGGAGGGGAATGGCGGTTCTCTAACCACATCATAAGTATTATAGCATGCAATAACTGGTGGTCCCTGACCACATAAATATGAATAACGGGTGGTCCCCGACCACATTAATATACATCACTGGTGGTCCCTGACCACATAAACATGAAGCACTGGTGGTCCCTGACCACATGAATATGAGTAACTGGTGGTCCCTGACCACATAAGTATGAATCACTGGTAGTCCATGTTATTCCATCCTTTACCCATGGGTTATAAACATCAAGGAATAGGTTTGCACTATGAACCAACAAGTGTGGCTCTCATATGTGGGGGAGTAGGCCATGGTCAATGTCCATGGGAAGATTACAATGACTTGACATAGATCCTTTATCAGGATTAGGGACAACACCCTGAGCTCGTAATCTCCTGATGGTAGACCATGTGCCTCTCAACCCCTATTTACACTAGCTGGCATCACACTCCCATTAGGGGGGAACCAAACGCTAGGGGTACACATTTAACATAGAAATAAAACTAACACAAAGGAGCACATCACATTTCATTTAATAGACACACGTATGCACTTAACACATTTATTTTAACTCACAACTAGCTAGCTTACATAAAGGCCATCACAAAGGGTACATATAGGGGATCATACTAGATGTCCACCACCCTTATCCCAAGTTAGATACCCTGTATCTCATACTTGGGGCACAACACATTTACTGGTTTTCACTTCACATGTCATAACATATTACACTTTATGAAATCCACCATATTGTAGAACAAAATCAATTCACAGTTTACATACACTCCTTTTTCTTTTAACACTATTCACTTTGCTTCTTAATTTTTTTTTACATATCTACTCACTTTGTATATGTAAAAGGAATCACTAGTTGATGCACCAATGTAGCTTATGTATATTACTCCATCTTCCTAAAATTTAACAAGACATGATGCACCGCACTACCCATCTTACTAAGTTAGTGTTTTACATCTCATATAGGATCAAGATTGGTTCTCTATGTATATCCATACCAGTCTTCCTCTTTTATTCAACCATGTTTGTTATGTTCACTAATATATCAATATGGGTAATTCCACTATAATTTTCACAACAAGCTAGAGAAGGTTTCTTACTTAATAAGGAAGATAGTCAACTATTTTTGTTTTGAATAATTGCAATATGAGAAAGGAAAGCACACTCAATGCATAACACACATGACAAATCATGGAATAGTAATTTTCACAACTCATTAATCTATATATATTTTTTAAAAAAAATCTTGCATTTTTCTACCTAAGGTTGACTCATTTAATCACATGTTATAATCATCATTTTTATAATCATAGTTATTTCTAACTTCATAAGGTTCAAGGACATGTGATAAGTAACAATTCCTACATTTAAATTTTCTCCATTGTATTTCTCTGACACACACACATATATATTTTTCTCTAGAGTACTAGAGAATTGGTATAAAAATGCACAACATTAGTTGGGAGTATTTCATGACAATTTTCGTATCCATGATGATACCATTTAGTTTCTCAATCACTTAATTCACTATAAATCTACATAATTCCTCACCCAATTTATAAATTCAAACAATTGATTCTTTTATTTTGACATGTACACAACCTTAAAGGTCAACATCTAATTGAATATGTTATGACTTCATATAATACATGTATCCTTTCTTATTTTGGAACCAACATGTCTTTAGCTCTTAGCTCATTTATAAGAGAGCTAGTAATAGCATGTGTTCTAGATAATGTTTTAATTTCAACACAAATTTAGATACGGTCTCTTCACAAAGATTTTATGTTTAATTTCTAGAAGTTATTTATATAATATCTAATTTAATTTTCATCAATCTTAACTTAGTTGTTGTTGTTTACATATTTTCACCTTTGACTTGAATCATTTAATTTCACTTTCTATTCTAGTCTATAGGTAAAACAACTCCAAGATTTAGTAGTTGTAGTTCTACTAAATTCACTAGGACTCTGTTTACTAGCAAAAGTGTTAGGATAACTTAAGTTTAACCATTTAATTCAAGGTAAAATATGGAATTGACCACTTTTAAAAATTAGATTTACTATGCATTGTAGGGCTTTGATCCTTAGTTGGTGCCATCATACATGAAATTTATCCAACCAACCATAATGTAAATTATTTGTTACTTCACAAGATTAACTCTTATACACTTGTGTGTAAATCAAGATCTTTGGGTATATAGATAAGATCTAGATATACCATGGTCTAAGACATGCAAGATACAAATTCATGAGACATATTAATACCAATTTGTGAACAAGTCCTTAACTTAGGTCCAAATATCTATACCTTAAAGGTTTAATTTTAATCTTTGACAATATTTTAAATCCCAAATGTATGGGGTGCTCATATTGCACATAATACAAATTCTGAAGATCTTCTATTGTTTCACTCTTTTTGTTATTTTGATTTAATCAATTTAAGGGTTGTGGAGATATAATCTTATTCAACCACAAACTTTAACACATTAATCCCCTTTTTGGGCTTCATATAATTCCTTCATTTACCTAATGATACGTTTTCAAAATTCTAATAATATATTTTCATTATATATTTGTACTAATGTTTCTATAAGCAAATATGTTTCTCCCAAAACAATCATAACTTCAAGAAGTAGCATAATTATTGTATTTGAGAATTATAGACTTAGGAAGCCAACAAAATAATGTTTCTACACATCATGATGTCCTATAACACTATTCATGCACTTTCTAAAAAGATCTTGCTTCAAAAACTAAACTATACCTTTTTAAGGTTTAAGAAAATTTTATGTCAAAAGACTATATTAACTCCATAAGCCTTATTAACTAGACTAATATGTGGCTCAAGTCATTCACCTCATTTACTTAAAACAAGGGACCATGTTTTATATTGAGTTTCTCCTAAAAGTTGAATGTAATCAATTCAATGCATGCTCAACCCATTTATAATGGTCATTTCTTGGCCAATGGGTACTTTACAATCTTATTTGGGTTGGATAAGTACAACTAGGTTCATGTTTACTACACCATTCAAGTCCCTTAGAGTTTCCCTTATTAATATTTTATTGAGAACACTTGAGTTGGTTTGCACATTATCCAAGCACTCACAATAATTACTACCTAATTTATTCCCAGAGCTCCCTAGAGTTGCAACCTAGGGCTCTGATACAAGTGTCATGCCCAAAAAAATTTACTTGAAAATGCACCTATTTTTTTTTTTCATTAAGTTAAGTGACCACAATAGTTTTACTCACTATAATGCAACATTAATATGTTGATGATGCTAGTATTGATCTTAAAATTTGTATTAGTGTTTATTGCTATGTTCACACTCCTCTCTTATGATGATAATCAAAAGAAAGGTATCGATCTGACATCACCTAGAAATATTATTATAGACCTTAAGGTATTACCAATAATATTAACACCCATATAACTATTATGGTTAACCAAAATATTGGTCTCATTATTCAATCTCATATTTACTAGCATTATAATCATTTAGACGAATGACATTCATCCTAAGGTTATTATTCTTCTTCTATTTTTCTTTTACTCCATTTAATCCAGAGGATAATATCATTATAAAATTTCCATTTATCATTAACAATATTATTGTCATTACTTTGAAACAACAATTGAATCATTTTCAATATTCAATTGTTGTATTTAATAAGGGTCTTTTCTAAGTAGCAATTAAAATGGAGAATAATGATAATAATATTATATTTGGTTTACATTTTATTTTAACTTACCCCTTTTTTTTATTTGTTCTAAATATAAAATTCAGATAAAACAATATTAATATTGCTACTCAAATACAATGTTTCAATTCCCTTAATGAACATATTCTATCTAATAAGAATATAAATAATCCTCCTAAAAAAATAATTAAAATAAATCTTAAAGCTTTAACTTTGGATTATCTTTATTAAATAATCTTTATAAGAAAATGATATTATATATAATTAAATTAATCCTAACCTATAATTTTAAATTACCTATAAATAAATATAAATACTCACACGTAATTAGTTAGACTCCCTTAAGTAATTTTAAATCAAAAGGTATTGTTATTTTATGGTTTTCAAACAAATAGCTTTTAGATGTGAGAACTTACCCTTTAGTGAATTTTTCTTATTGAATACATATTGTTTCTAATAAAGCTATGTTTTGACCTTATGTTCTTTTGGAGACGGTATTATTTTTTTAAGTTGGGTTTTCTTTATGCATTGTTTTTTTTTCCTCCGTGAGTCTTTTGGAACTAGTTCAACGGAGATAAGTACAAATTGCATTTTATTATTTTATTTTTTTCAGAAACTATTTTATTTTAACGTTGAGTATAAGGTAATAGATAGTTTTACTTTATTTTATTTGAAAAGCTCTTTGACACAGCAAAAAAAATATTTCTTCGCATAATAATGCTATTGCCAAGTATCACTCTTGTCATAACACTGAAATTAATGGTAATAATAGGGTTGTCTTAACACTAATACTGTAATGTAGATATTCCCGTTAATACCAGTATCACTGATTTAATTCATATTAAATATAACTGTTAGAATTATTACCAGTTGGAATATGAGTAGTTATATTAATATTATCTGCCTTTATCACTGATAATGTTATCAGAATACAGTTAAATAATAATCATTTATAAATTGAAATTACAGACAACATTATACAGTTGTAGTTGTTTACATTTGAGATCTCCATTAATGTTGAGCTTACAGACTATAGTAATTCGTGATGGCCAAAGGGTTGCATTAATATCATAGTAGGTTGGACTGTGCTCACTGCCTGAATAACACTTCACCGTAGAGGCTTTCATTAGATGGGGGAGGAAGTTTAATTAGTGTTAACAATTACTCTCGGATGCACGACAGTTATAAGGAAGTTGTGACACATTTACATAGCAGTATTAATGGTGATTTTTTTTTTATATAATTACTCTAAAGTAAATACTTATAGTCCAATTTACCCATCATATTATCAATGCTTAGACAAACGTCGTAATCACGTGAATAGAAATTTTAATAAAATAATAACATACTACTGCAGGCCTCTACATTAACATTTATATTAACTACCTTAGTAGATTTACTGATGACAGTTCAAACTGTGCTTATTTTTTTTATTAAAGACTTACTGGCAACATTTAAGGCAGTTATAGAAACACTCCAGGCTAAGTAAATTACTTCACCTGCCTGATACATTATTTCTTAGCTTACAGCCTGAAGAAGCATCAGATGGAAAGAATACAGTCTCCCTAAACGGGCTTGGTTTAATTCAATGTTATCCTTACTATGGAAGGGTAGTGGCCATACGACTTTGACAAGCATGGTGCTGAGTAATAGTCCAGGCATGGTTTGTTTATTGCTGAAGTGATTCATTTGGAGGAAACGTATTTTCTCCAGTTCAAACACATTGTCTCACAACCTCCTTTGACAATAGCTGGCAAGGGCGTATCTCACATTAATGACCCTTGATATCAGTGTCTGTCAGAACAGAGTAAGACAGTGGCTGTTGCGTACAAGCGGAACTTGCTCTTGCATTAATTTCTTCTGATTCAACTACCATTACAGATTATTACTATTATCACTTATTTTAGACTAGGGAAAGGGCTGGGGTGATATAGACAGATCATGATGTAGGCGCTAGTCTTATTGTAGAAGTGATGGCTTGAAAACAAGGTCATCCCCGTAACTGGTATGCTAGTCCATCCTCTATCTCCAGCTCTTAGACAAATCGATGCAGCGATCTTTTCTATATTTAATGAGCTGACAAAGCTACCCATTCTCTGAAAAAGATTAGAGACACACCTAAAGCGGAGGGGGGGGTGCGTGGTCGATGAGACAAGGGAAGCAGAGGATGTTCCAAGGGATAAGCATCGACTTTTGTGAAAATTGCTTCAAGCAAAGTTTGAAACAACAATATGAATCGCTTTAATCATCTAATGGAGGCCATGAAGTCTCTATTTGTTTCTTTTTATATAACCATTTCTGATGTTCTCTCTGATTAAGGCTGCATTTATTTAATTCTCAGAAGATGCAAGCTGCTAAGGAGGAGTGAAATTTCAAAACTATGGTTCAAGAATTATTATTTTTAGCATTATTCTATTACTAGCAATGGTGCTAAGAGTTGTGTTTCCATAGTGATGGAACGATGACTGTGAGATGGCAAAGCCATTTAGAATGATGTTAATCAATGCATCAATTATACGGCTTGCACAACGACTTCACTATATACCTGTTTCACTGGGGTGTATTCTAAGTGTTTGACTACAAAACTGTTCATGGACGTATTGCAAAAGTCCTATTTTGTTCAGCTTTCTTAGCACATAGAAAAACATCTCACGATTATAACATTGTGGTACGCTACTCACAGGTGGTTTCTTCTTTTATTGTGGTTCATCATGCATATTTGACAAAGTCTTACTCATTGCATAGTTCGTCCCAATACAACATTTTATAATATCTCTTTTTTTTATTTCTAATGCAGGAAATCTAACAAATCAACAGCCTATAAGGCAGAATCTTATCTAGTTAAATATTTGTGCAACCAGAAAATTCGCATGCAGATTTCATGCAATAATCTCAATCCAAAGTTTGCAATGTTATCTTAGAACCAGCTTATAAAGTGTCAGATTTCAAATGAATTTAAAGATTATGTACAAACACTGTAAATGCACAACCACTGTAAAGTTTCTAAACCAGTTTGTATATGGGCTTTAAACAGAATTTAAAAATTATGTACAATCACTGTAAATGCACAAACACCGTAAAGTTTCTAAACCAATTTGTAGATGGACTCCAAACAGAATTTCAATGAATAACTCTTCTTTTCAATAATATATTTGAGAAAACAAAGAATAACACAAAAATGAAGTAGACTTGCTCTCTTTCTCTTCTTTTTTTTTTTTTTACATCTTACACTAGCTTCCATGTCACAATAAAATTAGAGAATTATTTAAAGACATATAGCAGATTTGGGGATTGCTCTTTTCCCATTTTCTTTTGTGATACATTAGAATACTAGCTTTCCATTTTGTACATTAGAATTCTATCTTTCCATTTTGCAAACTACTTTTAAGAATTACAAAGAATAAAAAAAAACAACTGAATCGGGCTTGCTCTCCACCCTACTGTAATGGCGTCATGGAGCCTCATGGGCTCTGGCCATTCCCCTGAGCAAGAAATACATTAAACACCATTGTGATCAATGGTGAGAGCTTAGTGCTATAACAAGCTTGCTCATTATACAACACCCAACTCTAATATATCCCTTAAACAATCCTACTTGTGATTCAATGCATGGATCAAGCTATCTCTACCAATACTAAGAATAAGAAATGGATAGTAAATGACTTATCTCTCTACAAGCTGCTTTCCTTGATCTCCTATTCTTTCATCCAACTCCCTCCTTCTTTTCTTTACTTCACAAGTTCTCCAAAAGGAGAAGTGGGCAATGCCCAAATCTTCCATCTTCTTGAGATATATAGGGTTCCCCAAACCTACACTCTTTCCCATAAGTGCTCACACATGTGTGAGTCTTGTGCCAATTCCAAAAACTTTTGGGGAGTGGGAAGTTGAGAGTGACAAGTCACTCTTCCCAAGCCCCAACACTTTTTGAATTCGTCACATTCATGAATGTGGACCTTTGAGGGGTCTTTTCACACTCCAAGGACAAGTTCACATGTCAAAAAGGTTCCAAACCCATAGGTATAGGTCCTAGGGGTCTATTCTTGTTCATAAACCAAGGAAATTGACTCAATAATCCCTTTTCAAAACCTACACAAGAATCCACACGAATTTTGATCCTAACCAAGGGTTCCAACCCCAACCAAACTCACATCATATGACCTACAATTGGATTCTACTCAAACATGATCACCCATTCAATAATCAAACCTCAACCCCTTCTAAGTCAAATAGGGCTACACTTAGAACTTCCCAAAGATGTATCTGATACGATTCCAATATTTATCCATCCTCCTATTTGCATATTTGATTCCCTTAATGTTAATCCCACATCGACTCACTTCATTTCCTGCACAACATAATTAAGCACAATTAGATATAATAATAAACCACATTAATTGCAAACCGAATCTTTGTAACTTTATTCACAATTCATTTATATAGCTAATTTCTCTTTCAATGCAATACGACACAACAATTATCTTATTTCAAATTCATCTTATAAGTTTGAATCTCATACCATAATTCGACATGCACATACCTCTTCATTAAGTAAAATAACAATGATATAACATAAGTAAAAATAAACTATAAGGTCATTGTTAGACAGTCGCCTTCATATCATTCGTAATATATCTAACCATCTATTTAGGAGAAATATATAACAAATTAAGGTTGTATTAGTCACTTGCAATGAGAGGCCTTACATAAACCTTTTCCCCAAGCCCAAACTTGGATAAGACCTTGCTCCACATTTCTCTTAATAACTCTCCCCAACCCTTCAACCAAAAGAATGAATAAGTATGGAGAAAGGGGATCCCCTTGTCAAAGACCTCTAGAGGCCCCAAATAAGGAAGACAGTTCCCCATTAATCAAAACTAAAAAAAGAAGTCATCAAAACACAACTCATAACTCACTCCTCAGCAAAACCAAAAGTAATAAGCACTTTACACAAAAAGGACCACTTAACTCTAACATAAACCTTTGCCATATCCAACTTGATGAACATAGATTTTTCTTTAAAGGTCATTGTGGAATGAATAGTTTCAGAGGAAATGACCACAAAATCCAAGATCTACCTATCCACCACATAACCTCTTGTTCCTTAGAAATAAGCCTATTATCCATTGCTTTAGCCTCTCAACAATCAACTTAGAAAGAATTTTATATACGGCATTGCAAAGAGCTTAATGGGTTGAAATAGACTCAGCCTATCCACCCCTTCACATTTAGGGATGAGAGCAAGGAAAGTAGAATTTATAGCCCTTAGCATCTGCTTGTTCCTTTGATATTCCCAAACCACCTCTAATAAATCCAAATTTATAATATCCTAAAATTTCTAAAAGAATTCAATCAAGAAGTCATCAGGACTAGGGGCTTTCCCCTTCTTCATTTGAAAGACTGTAGCCTCCAATTCCTCTAGGGAAATATAGCCCAAGAGGTGCTCATTCATTTCCACAGAAACCAAGGAAGGGATACAAGACAAGACATGATTTTCATCTTCCAATGCATCTAGGGAGTCCCCCTGAAAGAAAGAGGTGAAGTATTGCGATGCTTCTCTAGAAATATCACCCAAAGAGGATAAAATAATTTATCTTTATCTCAATATTTATCTTTATATTATTTTTTCAAAAATACAAACAAATTAATTATAAAATAATTTTTAAAAATTATTGTAAACATTAAAATATTTAATTTAGTAAATTTATTAACTTAATTTAATTATGTCAAGAGGCGTAGCTCTACAATGGTATCAAGATGGCGTATAAGTAATCAATAAATCCTTACACCAAGAGGCATAATTCTACAATGGAAAAAGGGTGACATATAGGTGATCGACAAATCCATGAAAGAAAACAAAAAAACAAAAAACTCTAGCACAACCAAAAAAAAAAAAAACTTTAAAATTATTTTAATTTGTTAACTATGAATACACATTTAAATAGAATTATGATTGCAAATATTTGACATCCATTTCTCTTAAAACATAATTTGTATCTCAAAAATATATGAATTATTAGTAAACAATGTATAAATTCGATATTGCACTTCTTTTCAATGAAGTTAAGAAAGCATGCCATAAAATTTAAAATGAGAATTGAGGCTGAAATAAAACCAACTGAAAAAGCTTAAAAAATAGTAGGGAGTCTAAGATACTTCGAAAAAAAATGATTTGACATTTTTTTTAAAGAAAAAACAATATTCAATTTTTAATATCATGAATATCAATGTAAATTATAAATTCCCACATACGTGAAGTACTAATTGCAATGTTTATATAGTAGAGCATAAAATAAACTCTTAAAAAACACATATTTGTCTTCTTAAAAAAGGTAAAATAAAGAAATTATTAATTTAAATACAATTGAAGTCATTTTTTTTCTTATTTATTGTGGTTATTTTTATACAATATTAATAAATAAAGAAGGCAACATGCCACGAAACATTAAATATAACAAATCATATATGTGGGCATGTCAACCAGGGAGCAATGGGTGGGAGTGTGAGAACAGGAGCGAGTTCGAGAGTGGGGGGGAAGTTATTTCTGAAGATGTGGATGAAGAGGATGGCGATTCTAAGGTTTTTTTATTTTTTTGTGTGTGGTTGTGCAAATTTTCCTTAGGTTCGAAGGTGGTTTTACATTTTTTTGGTGTTTCAGTGACCTTTATTCAGCTCTTTCTTTGCTTGGATTCGATCCTTATTTTGGTCTAGCTTTGTGATGTGTTGTGTCCCACAAGGGTTTTTTGATTTATGGGGCTACTGCTTGGAGATTTCGCCCTTTTGTTGTGCTAGGAAATCTTTCGGCTTCCCTGGCCAGCGCTACTCTAGTGGGTGAAGTTTTGTTCATCCTGAAAGCTTATGTGCTAGTGTTGGCCTTGCCTTCCCTCTCAATGTGGAAGCTTTTTTTTTTTGTTGGATCGATTTAGAGTTTTATAAGGCATGGCGGAGGGATATTTTGTGGTGTTCGTGTTTGTTTCTTTTGACCTAGCCTTGGGGGTGTAGGTTTTTTTGCTAGGTTTGGTGGCTTATTGATTTTCCAAGCTTGAGACAAGGGTTACTTTGTTATGTTTTTAGTTTTTGTTGCTCCTGAGCATTTTATAATTTTATTTGTGGGGCTTTTTTTGGCACTCCTTAACTTTCCTTTGATGGTTGAGGGCTTTGGTTGGGTTGTTGACCATTGCTTGCTTAAGTCTATTTTGAAGACCTAGATGCTTATGTTCCTTAAGAAAGCCAATTTGAACCCTATGTGGACTAAAATGTCTGTTGTTGATGAGGTTAGATATTTGTATGCTAAAAAATGTCTTATGCCTTTGGGGTTGGCTCTAGAAGGATGTTAGGTTCTTGTTGATGATGAACAAGGGAGGCTACCCCTATTTATGATCTTTTGCTAATGGCTAGGCTATTCTCAATGCCTTTCATGAAAACCTAGATTCTCATGGAGTTTAAGGGAGTCGAGTCTATCCCTTTTGTTGGTTTATTTTCCCTCTTGCTTCCTTCACAATCTGGTTCTCCTATCAAGGTGGAGATTTATTTTGTGGGAGTGTTGGGAAGATTTTTGTCATCTTGCTGGTTTTCTCTATTGTAGCTCCTATTGAAGTGGAGCTTGAGTTTGTTGGTGAGGTGTGGCTTTAGTAGAAAGGGACTCCTATTTCCCTTTGATTTGTTTTCTCTTTTCTTCTCTTATATAGGTGGGGAGTCAAGAGAGGTGATGTGGTTGACCTACTTCACTAAGACTGCTATTTTTTTGGCTCAAAAATTATTTTTTTGAGCGACTTGTTTGTCAAGGGTTGGTTGTCTCAATCAGTGTTGAATGTTGATGGGGTCATGGTGTTGTATCAAGTGAATCATTTTCTCTTATTTAGGTGGATAAATAAGGAGAGATATTTTTTTTTAGTGATGGGACTGGGGACTCTCATCTTGTTTTATTGGCTTTGTTGTTTGGGAGCTACTATTGCCCTTTTTTTATTTTTGGATCTTATTTCTCCTATAGAGGTGGTGATAGAGATCAGTGTTGGTGATACTATCTGGTATCTTCAATCTAGGAAGTACTTGCAATGTTTTGATCTAGCTTTTGGCTAGTGCTTGTTGTTTTTCCTAGCTTTGAGTATGCCCTTTTTGTACAATTTTTTTTTGTAGGTTGGTTTTTTTTGTCTTTGTATTATCTTTGGCAGCATTTCATGTAGATTGGGTTTTGGGTCCCATCAAAACCTACTCATAAAGGGTTTTGGGTCCCTTCAAAACTTTATTTACCCTTAATAAAAAACATTAAATATGTAATTGTTAATTATATTATGTTGTAGGTAGTTTATAAAATAAAGACCACATAACACTAGCAATCACACCTAGTGTGCAATGGGTACACTGAAGAGGTGTGGAAGGTCGATTAAGGAAATTCTACTCTATTTTTTGCATAAATTTGTGTAGTACATGAGGTCAATTGGTAGGCCATTTATCAAATGATGTTGCTTTTGCAACAAAGGTCTCAATGGAGAATTGAAAGCTTTAAATCAATTATGTATCCACTTACAAGGATACAAACACAACTAAAACAAAATCTTTGAATTAGGAAGATAGTCAGTCTCCATTACCAATAAGCTCATGCTATTTTTACAATAGGGAGAGGGAGAAATAGAGGGAGGGAGAGCAAGAGAGAGGGGTAAGAAGATAGAGGTAGAGAGGAAGATATAGATGGAGATGGAGATGAAATTGGAGGAGGGATATGGAGAGAAGGTGAGGGAGAGATAAAGAGAGATAGAGATGAAAGATACAAATACATAGAGAGGGAGAGAATGAGAGAGGGATATATAGAAAGATAAATATTTGATATATATAGAGAGAGGTGCAGAGAGGTGGAGATATTAAAAAATGGAGATATAGGGAGAGATGGAAGAAGAAATATGGAGAGGTAGAGAGGCAAAAAGATATAGATACCGAGGTGTAATGCCCTAAATTTACTCCAAGGCAAAACATGACTAATTTTTTTTTTTAAACACACATGTTTGCAAATTTTCTAACGATACACTAACCATGCGTAACATGATGATGTAATACACTCATCGGATGACATTGCCCCTGCAAGGAGATCAACGACACATCACCTAGGGTGAGGGTTTAGTATAAAGGAGAGCAGGTATGTGTGAAGGCCATCACTCGTACCCTCAAGCGATCATGAGAAAAATCGGGCCCAACATTTGAGTATGAGTAACTACTAGATATAAGTAAGGATTAATTGACGAAACATTTTTTAGTTGCAAGCTCTACCCACGAAATCATCTTGTCGATCTACATTCAATATTTCAACTTGAAATTTAAATATGAAAGTGAATATAATAATTACAATTTGCAAGTTAATAATTAGATTTCTATTTTAATTTATTTATTATTATCATTACTTAATCGTTATTAATTTAATTATATATACTCTAAAATAAATTAAACAAATAAATACCTTTTAAAACTCCTTATCATTTTACATGTTGCTTATTTCCCTAAATACCAGTAATTATTTTCATTTACATTTTGCATATTATTATTTTTCCCTTAAAGGGAAAAGAAAGAAGTGTACAGATAAAGAGACCTTAAAAAGTGTACAAATAAAGAGACCTTAACTTAATTTTAAAGAATTTTATTTTAACTAATAATCTTTACCTTGGTTTATAGTCTTATTTAATTTAATAGATTCTTCTTGTTAGAATATGGGAACATATTCTCCTCTCTAAAGGATAATTGTATTCTAAGTATTCCCCACGATGGCTTTTAAATACTAAAGAGCGAATTCTTATGAGGGAAACATGATGCTTACCTACGTTTCAAGATATATATAAATATGCGCTGAGGAAGTCATGGGTGACGTTCATTCCACACTCTAAGAAAAGGAGGTAACATTATGCAAGATAGCACTTGCCTGAATTGTTGATTTAACCAACCATACGAATGCAAATTCTATATTTATATTTTTTTTGAACGATATGCAACATTATTTCTTGATTCGCAGTTTTGCTCATCCCTGTCTTATTTAACCCAAGAGATCGATTGAATTATTGGACTTTGACTGAAATGAATAGCGAGCATAAAGGCATTGGGATTATACTATGCCTCTTCATTAGCTTCACTCGTGCCATGGATGTTATTGGACATTGATTTGGTCAAACTTGTGGCTGATAACAAAAGTGGCCACATACAATTTATTGCGTAGAACCACACTGCTACTACTGTAGGACTGAATCCACACCACATACTGAAAGTAACAAGAACAGAGATCATGGTAATATCCTGCTATGGTGTTTTCGTGACCTCTTGCTACTGTGGAGGTAACTTTGTTACGAACTTTGCAGACGCATTACTCCTAAATCTTTGTATCTTTTATTCTTCTCACCATTAGCTAGTAAACCTTACACTGATATATTCTCACGCTTGGGTAGTGTGGTGGAGAGTGGACCAGAAGGTTTCAGGAAGTATCATTTCTTAACCTATCACAGATACTATTGTTTGTTCTATACCTGTGGTAAAAAGGAAGGTGGTGCTTGTAACACGTGGGTTGGAAGGAGCAACTGGTACCTACTTGTACTCTAGGATCGTGATAAGACGCTTCACCGGAGAAGGAATGGTATAAAAAAAGAAGAAGGTACATGCAGATCACGAGGTGATTAGGGGCAGAAATCGGCATTGCAGGAAACATATTAGAGGATGAATTTCAAGAGAATCATACTTAACAAGACAAGCAAGCTTTCTGCGGTGTATCAATTATTCTTAATCAGGCCTATGAATAGAACTCTAAGTGCTATTTTCACAGCACACAAAGCTGCAAGAAGCATTAAATATTGACTTGCTCCTCAAGGATGTTTAAATGCATGATCTTGGTGGAGATACGGGGAGAGAATTGACGTCCACTTCATCACTTTATTAGACACAAATAAAAAGAAATCGCTACCAATACTAAATGCAGAAACACAGCACTATAAACCTGTGGATGCGCCTGCCAATCTCCCACTCTCTGGCATGTGGGGAGGTAATAACTGTATGCATCGATTTAAGATACTAGTTGATTTCAATAGCTGAAGTCTATTCAAGTGCCAAATTCAATTTACTCAAAGGACACATTGACTCTCCTTATGCACTCCTCATCTCATCGCACCTATTTAGACATCTAGGCTGAGACGACTGGTCTATATCCCCTACAATATGCAAACCCTCGAAGAGTTTTAAGGTAAGCTTCATGGAGGATTATGGGGATGGTTGCGCCTGCCAACAATAATAGATATGTGCCCCTTATAAAATCGATGGAGGCAACTAGTTTATCACATCATTTGTATTGCTATTTTTATTTTTTTTTGTTTCCAAACAATGACAGGGGGTGGCCATATTGGCTTGCAGATGCACTCAAGTCCCAACTATGAAAATGTTGATTTTCTTTACTTAACAAGCCACTGGAGCTTTAGTTCCACTAGCTGCGACCTCAGTACATTGTGCCCATGAACCAAGGATGGGAATTTACAAACACACGTGATTGCTCAATATGTTCTTTGGATTTAACTATCCTTTTTCTTTTTTTTATTAATATTATTATTATTATTTGGTATCAAAATGCATAGCTACTGGCTAGAGTTACATTTTACATAGGTCCAGCTCAAAGATTATTCTATCATCTTAGAGTGATTACATGGACGAAGGAGCAACATGACCTTCTACAAAATATACCATGCAGTACATAATCTATACAGATCCTTTACTCAGCGTCTAGCTTCCATTGCTTATGCCATCGATGTATTTGCTAACATTTTGTTCCAAGAGGAAGATAACTATGCCTATTATAGAATGAATAATTGGGTTCATCCTTTAAACCTGGAGCTATCATAGCAACTTTTATTTTATTTTATTTTATATGCAGATTTAACTGTTTTAGCATAAAGTCTTATCCTTCTTAAGTATGTGCATGAGTAGGCTCAGAACATTCATGGTTAACTCAAAATGCTTAACCCAACTTCCTATCAGAGGACATAATATAATCCTTTCCACCATTCAACCAAGTATCTAATTTGAAGGAAGCATGATAGGAGGTTATCCCGTGAAGGGTATTTACGTGAAATTATACAATGTTGTTAGTAGCTTAATTAGAGGATAAAATAATTTCTAATTTATTTTTTTACAATTTCCAAGTAAAAACATTTAGCATTGCAATTGTATTTCAACCAAACACACAAAAAAAACTTGCAAAGGAAATGTTTTAGAAGTACATAAAAAAAATTGCTTATGGCAGATAGTCATCATGTTATATATGGAGGGTAAGACTTAATAATGGAACAGTGTTTTCTTCTTCCCCCTTTTTTTTTTCTAACACAAAAATCAGGCATTCTATTTCAAATGGTACTTCATTTCTATGTAACAAAACTGGCTCACAAGTTGTAACTTTTCCAGATCTGATTGCAAAATTTGCAATGAGACAAACACACCATTATGTCTTGCTCTTTCTCTTTCTACAATATACTAACCCTCAATTTTACAAACAATACTTAGTAATGCAATGAATAACACATTGTTAGATAAGGCTTGCTCTCCACCCTACCATAATGGCATCATGGAGCTTCGTGGGCTCTAGCCATACCCCCGAGCAAGGAATATTTCAACTCCAAGATGATGAATGGAGTCTTCTCAAATTTTTACAAAGGAATATGAATAACCTAACATCAAATTTCATGTATCAAATTTTTCTACCTTCCCATTCAACCATGATCCATGCAACAAGCCATTTTCTTACAGTAGATAAACAAAAGAGGGAATGGAAGTAAAGGATAACTTATCTCTTCTTCTTCTTTTTTTGGTGAGGAAATCAACTCTTTTCTCCTTCCCTTCTCTCCAAGACAAGCTATCTTGATGTGCTATCTTTCAAAAGGACTCCTCCCATCTTCTCATTCTTCCTACTATCTTCACTAAAGTTCTCCAAAAGGAGAAGTGGGCAATGCCCAAATCTTCTATCTTCTTGAGATATATAGGGATCCTCCAAACCTACACTCTTTCCCACAAGTTCTCACACATGTGTGAGTCTTGTGCCAATTCCAAGAACTTTTTGAGGAGTAGAAGGTTGAGAGTGACAAGTCACTCTTCCCAAGCCCCAACACTTTTTGAATTCGCCACATTCATGAATGTGGACTTTTGAGGGGTCTTTTCACACTCCAAGAACAAGTTCACATGTCAAAAAGGTTCCAAACCCATAGGTATAGGTCCTAGCGGTCTATTCTTGTTCAAAAACCAAGGAAATTGACTCAATAATCCCTTTTCAAAACCTACAAAAGAATTCATACGAATTTTGATCCTAACCAAGGGTTCCAACCCCAACCAAACTCACATCACATGTCCTACAATTGGATTCTACTCAAACATAATCACCCAAACAAAAATATGACCTCAAACCCTTCTAAGTCTAATAGGGCTACACTTAGAACTTCCCAAAGATATATTTGATTTGATTCCAATATTTATCCATCCTCCTATTTGCATATTCGATTCTTGCACATTACCAAGGTCAACATGGTTAGATCATATATCTCTTCATATTATTAGCTAATCCAATTCACATAATTTTCACTCATGAACTATTTACACATTAATACATCAAATGAACCTAGATTCAATTTTCATTATAATCCAAGGAAATATACACTTACTCCCATACAAGAATATAGTCACTCCATCATTTTTTTTTACCACCTTAGTAATTCATTTAAAAATCCTATGACATTAACGATGAACCATTTACCAAAATTTAATATGCCAAATAACCCATCTCTTTCAAGTTATATCCAACAATTCATATGTGCTTCTATCATAATTAAATCAAGGTTAATGCCCATGAATCCTAAAAAGAGTTTCATCATTCACCTCATCATAATCATGAATTATCTAACTAATTGTTTGATTGAAATAAAATGGGGGATACGAAACGAGGTCTTACATTCATGGTAGCATAAGCAAGAGTATTATCAAATAATCACACTATTTGTCATCCATAATACATCTTACCATCTATTTAGGATCACATAAAACATATTAGGTCTTTACTAATCACATGCAAGGTGGGGCCTTACATCTCCCTCCCCTTAGCTTAGACTTCCTCCTGGAAGTCGTTAAGGTTTGAAAACATAATCTCAATATAAGAACAAACATAAATATATCAAACATACTAATTACTTTTACTTTCTCGATGGAAGAATTGAAACATTTAGCTATAATCACACATTAGAGATAAATTTCTTCCATGAATTAAATATTTAAATACTTGGAACAAAATTTCTCATAATGGAACATTTATTTGATATACGATTAATTTAACAAATGCTAACAACAATCCTTGTAGCTCAAATTTATTAACAATGTAGTCAACTTGAATACAAAAATATATCTGAATGAATTCATATCCTTTTATACACCTCCAAAAAATTTTGCATCATAACATATACATCACTCATGATGTTGGAAAAAATAGTTTTTTTTTGTTTCATGGGCCAATCATGTCTCAGAATTATTAGCTTCACATTTTGTCTAAATATATTCTTAAGAGAACATTTTACCTTAAAATTATGGCACTCATACCATGTCTCAAATAATATTAACTTTGCTTCATATGTTACCATTTTTCTCCAGTAGCTCACAGGTATGCCACAACACATTTATTTGTAATTTCACATGTACACACAACAATAGCAAGGATGCTCTTCTCAATTGGGTGCGCCTGTCCTCATATAAAGGATGCTCTTCCCAATGGGTGTGCATATCCTCATACAAACACATAATTTACAACACAAGGTTCACACAATGGGGTTTACAAGGATGGATATTCTTGGATACCACTCGAGGCCCTTCTCTAAGGACTCCTCCATATAGATAAGAATAATCATAGAATGAGGGAAGAATGGATTAATGACCGTCCCATACCGGTCCCATTCACAACCCCTTTCAAAATAATTCCCCAACACATCTACTCCCCTATACGACCTGCCAGGGAACCCCCCGGGATATGGCAGTTTACAAATTCCACATTACACCACACATGCCAGCAAATTTGTAACCAAGGAGAAAGCCTCAAACTGAATAACACAAGATCATAAACCAAAGTTTCAATAAAACTCCCAAGAGGGAACTATAAATTCAAGAGAAACAAAATAAAGATAAATTGTAGCTACATTGCAACATTCCAATCATAATTCAAAGGAAAAATTAAACAAGTCCTTGAGGAAAATCGGACTATATAACAACTTCCAAATGGCTAAATAGCCTAAGTACGTAAATTTAAAATTACACATTGCTGGCGCATAATAAAATAAAGCATCAATCAAGAATCATAAATAATTCATATTTCAACAATAAAATTTGCACATTACAAACACCACGTGACTTGATAAGCCACCTAAGGGGAGGAGGGGAATGGTGGTTCTCTAACCACATCATAAGTATTATAGCAAGCAAAAATTGGTGGTCCCTGACCACATAAATATGAATAACTGGTGGTCCCCGACCACATAAATATGCATCGCTGGTGGTCCCTGACCACATAAATATGAATAACTGGTGGTCCCCGACCACATAGATATGCATCGCTGGTGGTCCTTGACCACATAAACACGAAGCACTGGTGGTCCTTGACCACATGAATATGAGTAACTGGTGGTCCCTGACCACATAAATATGAATCACTGGTAGTCCATGTTATTCCATCCTTTAACCATGGGTTATATACATCAAGAAATAGGTTTGCACTATGAACCAACAAGTGTGGCTCTCATATGTGGGGGAGTAGGCCACGATCAACATCCATGGGAAGATAACAATGACTTGACATAGATCCTTTATCAGGATTAGGGACAAAACCCTGAGCTCGTAATCTCCTTATGGTAGACCATGTGCCTCTCAACCCCTATTTACACTAGCTGGCATCACACTCCCATTAGCGGGGAACCAAACGCTAGGGGTACACATTTAACATACAAACAATACTAACACAAAGGAATACATCACATTGCATTTAATAAACACACGTCCACACATATCATGTTTACATCATTTCTTAACTAGCTAACTTACACAATGGACCATCACAAGGGGTACACATAGGGGATTCTTACTAGACGTCCACCAGCCTTATCCCAAGTCGGATACCCTATATCTCATACTTGGGGCACAACACATTTACTGGTTTCACATCACATGACATAACACAATACACTCTATGAAATTTTTCATATAACATAGCAAAATCAATGTACTTAAATACACTTCAATTTCTTTAGGTGAAATTCACTTTTCTTCTCAATTTTGTAAATCTCTACTCACTTTGCATATGTAAAGGAAATCACTAGACGATGTACAACTATAGCCTAGGTAATACTCCATTTTCTTAGGTTTAACAATACATGGTATATCATACTTTTATCTTACTAATCCATTGTCCAACATCACATACATGATCAATATTGGTTTTCTATATTTGAATCCATATTGTCCTTCCTCTTTCATTCAACTATGTTTGTTACATGTTCACTAACATATCCATATGGTAATTTCCATTATATATATTTTGCAACATGATAAAGAATGTTTCCTACTCAATAAAGAAGTTAATCAATCATTTTCTTTTGAAACATTATAATACAAGAGAAGAAAGCACACTCAATTCATAAAACACATGATAAATCATAGAATAATAATTTTCACAGCTCATTAATCTATATATATTTTTAAACAAATATTGCATTTCACTACCTAAGGTTGACTCATTTAATCACATGTTATAATCATAATTTTATTTTATTTTTTATTTTGTAATCACAATTATTTCTAACTTCTTAAGGTACAAAGACATACAATGAGTAACAATTCCTACCTCTAAGTTTTCTCCAGTGTGTTTCTCTTTCACACACACACACACACACATATTTTCCTCAAGAGTACTAGTCATCGGTATCTAGAAATGCACAACATCAGTTGGGAGTCTTTCATGGAAATTTTCATGTCCTTGATGATACCATTTAGTTTCTCAATCATTCAATTCACTAAATTTTTTACATAATTCCTCACCCAATTTATAAATTCAAACAATTGATTCTTCAATTCTAGTGACATATACACAACCTTAAAGGTCAACACCTAATTGAATATGTCATTACTTCATATTAGACATACAATCCTTTCTTATTTTGGCTCCAACAAGACTTTATTTATTATCTCATTTATAAGGAAAATAGTAATAGCATGCATTCTAGATAAAGTTTTAACATCAAGTTCACATTTTGATATGGTCTCATCACAAAGGTATGTTTAATTTTCTAGAATTAAGTTATTTATACAATATCTAATTCAATTTTCACCAATCTTAACTTAGTTGCAACTTGCAATACATTCTCACCTATGACTTGAATCATGTTCTGTCATTTGCTATTTTAGTCTATTGGTAAAACAACTCCAAGATTTATTAGTTGTTGTATTTCTATTACATTGACTAAGTCTTTGTTTACTTGCAAAAGTGTTAGGATAACTTAAAGTTTACCCATTTAATTCAAGCTAAAATATGATTTTGACCACTTTTTAAAAATTGGATTTACTATGCATTGCAAGGCTTTTATCCTTAGTTGATGCCATCATACATGAAACTTTTTTTTTTTTTTTACCAACCATAAAGTGAATTGTTTGCTGCTTCACAAGATTAACCCTTATACACTTATATGTAAATCAATACCTTTGGGTAATAGAATAGGGCCTATAAATTTCGTGGTCAAGGTGTAAAGGATTCTTAGTTCATGCATGTATTAGTACCAATTTGTAAACAAGTCCTTAATTTTCTTTTGTCTAACAACCTACACCCTAAAGGTTTAGTTTTAATCTTTTTCAAGAGTTTAAATCTAACTATATGATTGCTCAAATTCCTCATAATACACAATTCAAGGATTTTATATTATTCCATTCTTGTTGTCACTTTGATTTAATCAGTTTAAGGGTTTAGAGATCTAATGTTGTTCAACCACAACCTTCAACACATTAATCCCCCTTTTGAGGTTCATATAATTCCTTCCTTTATCTAGTGATAAGTTTACAAAAATATAGATTTCATTCTTTATTTGTACTAAGGTTTCTATAATAAGATATGCTGCTTCTAAAAAAATATAACTGGATAACTTCAAGGAATTGCATTATTATTATATTTAAGAATTATAGTCTTAAGAAGCCAGCAAAATAATCTTTCTTTAGTAATACATATTATGATACCCTAAAATAATATGCATGGACTTTATAAAAAGACTATGTTGTAACCTCATTTATACCTTTTTAAGGTTTAAGAGAATTTAATGCCAAAAGTCTACATTAACGCCATAATCCCTATTAATTAGACTCGGTCATTCAACTTTAATCAAGGGAACATGTTTAGTCTGATTTATTTTTAAAGGTAAAATGCTTTCAACTGAATATTTATTTGAACCACCTATTTTGATTGATCTTTGACTATTTGAGTACATCTCAAATCTACATGGGTTGGATAATAACAACTACCTTCTTTTTTAATATGCAACATAAGTCCTCTTAAAATTTTCTTGTCAACATTTCATTCAAGCTAATACAAAGGAATTTTGTAAATATATGTATGCACACACAATACTTAATGCCCAACTTATTCCCAGAGTTCCCTAGAGTTGCAACCTAGGGCTTTGATACCAAAATGTAATGCCCTAAATTTACTCCAAGGCAAAACATGACTAATTTTTTTTTTTTAAACACACATGTTTGCAAATTTGCTAACGATACACTAACCATGCGTAACATGATGATGTAATACACTCATCGGATGACATTGCCCCTGCAAGGAGATCAACGACACATCACCTAGGGTGAGGGTTTAGTATAAAGGAGAGCAGGTATGTGTGAAGGCCATCACTCGTACCCTCAAGCGATCATGAGAAAAATCGGGCCCAACATTTGAGTATGAGTAACTACTAGATATAAGTAAGGATTAATTGACGAAACATTTTTTAGTTGCAAGCTCTACCCACGAAATCATCTTGTCGATCTACATTCAATATTTCAACTTGAAATTTAAATATGAAAGTGAATATAATAATTACAATTTGCAAGTTAATAATTAGATTTCTATTTTAATTTATTTATTATTATCATTACTTAATCGTTATTAATTTAATTATATATACTCTAAAATAAATTAAACAAATAAATACCTTTTAAAACTCCTTATCATTTTACATGTTGCTTATTTCCCTAAATACCAGTAATTATTTTCATTTACATTTTGCATATTATTATTTTTCCCTTAAAGGGAAAAGAAAGAAGTGTACAGATAAAGAGACCTTAAAAAGTGTACAAATAAAGAGACCTTAACTTAATTTTAAAGAATTTTATTTTAACTAATAATCTTTACCTTGGTTTATAGTCTTATTTAATTTAATAGATTCTTCTTGTTAGAATATGGGAACATATTCTCCTCTCTAAAGGATAATTGTATTCTAAGTATTCCCCACGATGGCTTTTAAATACTAAAGAGCGAATTCTTATGAGGGAAACATGATGCTTACCTACGTTTCAAGATATATATAAATATGCGCTGAGGAAGTCATGGGTGACGTTCATTCCACACTCTAAGAAAAGGAGGTAACATTATGCAAGATAGCACTTGCCTGAATTGTTGATTTAACCAACCATACGAATGCAAATTCTATATTTATATTTTTTTTGAACGATATGCAACATTATTTCTTGATTCGCAGTTTTGCTCATCCCTGTCTTATTTAACCCAAGAGATCGATTGAATTATTGGACTTTGACTGAAATGAATAGCGAGCATAAAGGCGTTGGGATTATACTATGCCTCTTCATTAGCTTCACTCGTGCCATGGATGTTATTGGACATTGATTAGGTCAAACTTGTGGCTGATAACAAAAGTGGCCACATACAATTTATTGCGTAGAACCACACTGCTACTACTGTAGGACTGAATCCACACCACATACTGAAAGTAACAAGAACAGAGATCATGGTAATATCCTGCTATGGTGTTTTCGTGACCTCTTGCTACTGTGGAGGTAACTTTGTTACGAACTTTGCAGACGCATTACTCCTAAATCTTTGTATCTTTTATTCTTCTCACCATTAGCTAGTAAACCTTACACTGATATATTCTCACGCTTGGGTAGTGTGGTGGAGAGTGGACCAGAAGGTTTCAGGAAGTATCATTTCTTAACCTATCACAGATACTATTGTTTGTTCTATACCTGTGGTAAAAAGGAAGGTGGTGCTTGTAACACGTGGGTTGGAAGGAGCAACTGGTACCTACTTGTACTCTAGGATCGTGATAAGACGCTTCACCGGAGAAGGAATGGTATAAAAAAAGAAGAAGGTACATGCAGATCACGAGGTGATTAGGGGCAGAAATCGGCATTGCAGGAAACATATTAGAGGATGAATTTCAAGAGAATCATACTTAACAAGACAAGCAAGCTTTCTGCGGTGTATCAATTATTCTTAATCAGGCCTATGAATAGAACTCTAAGTGCTATTTTCACAGCACACAAAGCTGCAAGAAGCATTAAATATTGACTTGCTCCTCAAGGATGTTTAAATGCATGATCTTGGTGGAGATACGGGGAGAGAATTGACGTCCACTTCATCACTTTATTAGACACAAATAAAAAGAAATCGCTACCAATACTAAATGCAGAAACACAGCACTATAAACCTGTGGATGCGCCTGCCAATCTCCCACTCTCTGGCATGTGGGGAGGTAATAACTGTATGCATCGATTTAAGATACTAGTTGATTTCAACAGCTGAAGTCTATTCAAGTGCCAAATTCAATTTACTCAGAGGACACATTGACTCTCCTTATGCACTCCTCATCTCATCACACCTATTTAGACATCTAGGCTGAGACGACTGGTCTATATCCCCTACAATATGCAAACCCTCGAAGAGTTTTAAGGTAAGCTTCATGGAGGATTATGGGGATGGTTGCGCCTGCCAACAATAATAGATATGTGCCCCTTATAAAATCGATGGAGGCAACTAGTTTATCACATCATTTGTATTGCTATTTTTATTTATTTTTGTTTCCAAACAATGACAGGGGGTGGCCATATTGGCTTGCAGATGCACTCAAGTCCCAGCTATGAAAATGTTGATTTTCTTTACTTAACAAGCCACTGGAGCTTTAGTTCCACTAGCTGCGACCTCAGTAGATTTTTCCCATGAACCAAGGATGGGAATTTACAAACACACGTGCTTGCTCAATATGTTCTTTGGATTTAACTATCCTTTTTTTTTTTTTATTAATATTATTATTATTATTTGGTATCAAAACGCATAGCTACTGGCTAGAGTTACATTTTACATAGGTCCAGCTCAAAGATTATTCTATCATCTTAGAGTGATTACATGGACGAAGGAGCAACATGACCTTCTACAAAATATACCATGCAGTACATAATCTATACAGATCCTTTACTCAGCGTCTAGCTTCCATTGCTTATGCCATCGATGTATTTGCTAACATTTTGTTCCAAGAGGAAGATAACTATGCCTATTATAGAATGAATAATTGGGTTCATCCTTTAAACCTGGAGCTATCATAGCAACTTTTATTTTATTTTATTTTATACGCAGATTTAACTGTTTTAGCATAAAGTCTTATCCTTCTTAAGTATGTGCATGAGTAGGCTCAGAACATTCATGGTTAACTCAAAATGCTTAACCCAACTTCCTATCAGAGGACATAATATAATCCTTTCCACCATTCAACCAAGTATCTAATATTGAAGGAAGCATGATAGAAGGTTATCCCGTGAAGGGTATTTACGTGAAATTATACAATGTTGTTAGTAGCTTAATTAGAGGATAAAATAATTTCTAATTTATTTTTTAACAATTTCCAAGTAAAAACATTTAGCATTGCAATTGCCAGGCTTCAAACTAAAACACCACAAAAACTCTAAAGGAAATTGCCGAGAAAGTACATAAAAATTAAGTATGGCAGAGTCACCACAGCATAAGTGGAGGGTAAGACTTAATAATGGAACAGTGTTTTCTTCTTTCTTTCTTTTTTTTTTTTAACACAAAAATCAGGCATCCTATTTCAAATGGTACTTCATTTCTATGTAACAAGACTGGCTCACAAGTTGTAACTTTTCCAGATCTGATTGCAAAATTTGCAATGAGACAAACACACCATTATGTCTTGCTCTTTCTCTTTCTACAATATACTAACCCTCAATTTTACAAACAATACTTAATAATGCAATGAATAACACATTGTTAGATAAGGCTTGCTCTCCACCCTACCATAATGGCGTCATGGAGCTTCGTGGGCTCTAGCCATATCCCCGAGCAAGGAATATTTCAACTCCAAGATGATGAATGGAGTCTTCTCAAATTTTTACAAAGGAATATGAATAACCTAACATCAAATTTCATGTATCAAAGTTTTCTACCTTCCCATTCAACCATGTGATCCATGCAATGCTTCATTTTCTTACAAGATAAAACAAAAAGAGGGTTCTGTTTTAAAGGATAACTTATCTCTTTCTTTCCTTCTTGGTGGAGAGGAAATCAATCCAACTCTTTTCTCCTTCCTTCTCCAAGATGCTTATCTTGATGTGCTATCTTTCAAAAGGACTCCTCCCATCTTCTCATTCTTCCTACTATCTTCACTAAAGTTCTCCAAAAGGAGAAGTGGGCAATGCCCAAATCTTCTATCTTCTTGAGATATATAGGGATCCTCCAAACCTACACTCTTTCCCACAAGTTCTCACACATGTGTGAGTCTTGTGCCAATTCCAAGAACTTTTTGAGGAGTAGAAGGTTGAGAGTGACAAGTCACTCTTCCCAAGCCCCAACACTTTTTGAATTCGCCACATTCATGAATGTGGACTTTTGAGGGGTCTTTTCACACTCCAAGAACAAGTTCACATGTCAAAAAGGTTCCAAACCCATAGGTGTAGGTCCTAGGGGTCTATTCTTGTTCAAAAACCAAGGAAATTGACTCAATAATCCCTTTTCAAAACCTACAAAAGAATCCATACGAATTTTGATCCTAACCAAGGGTTCCAACCCCAACCAAACTCACATCACATGTCCTACAATTGGATTCTACTCAAACATAATCACCCAAACAAAAATATGACCTCAAACCCTTCTAAGTCTAATAGGGCTACACTTAGAACTTCCCAAAGATATATTTGATTTGATTCCAATATTTATCCATCCTCCTATTTGCATATTCGATTCTTGCACATTACCAAGGTCAGCATGGTTAGATCATATATCTCTTCATATTATTAGCTAATCCAATTCACATAATTTTCACTCATGAACTATTTACACATTAATACATCAAATGAACCTAGATTCAATTTTCATTATAATCCAAGGAAATATACACTTACTCCCATACAAGAATATAGTCACTCCATTTTTTTTTACCACCTTAGTAATTCATTTAAAACTCCTATGACATTAACGATGAACCATTTACCAAAATTTAATATGCCAAATAACCCATCTCTTTCAAGTTATATCCAACAATTCATATGTGCTTATATCATAATTAAATCAAGGTTAATGCCCATGAATCCTAAAAAAGAGTTGCATCATTCACCTCATCATAATCATGAATTATCTAACTAATTGTTTGATTGAAATAAAATGGGGGATACGAAACGAGGTCTTACATTCATGGTAGCATAAGCAAGAGGATTATCAAATAATCACACTATTTTTCATCCATAATACATCTTACCATCTATTTAGCATCACATAAAACATATTAGGTCTTTACTAATCACATGCAAGGTGGGGCCTTACACGAGGTTTAGGAAAAGGGAGAGGGAGAGAGATATTGATGGATAAAGAGAGGGAGACATTCCTAGAGATAGAGGAGTAGAGAGGAGGATAGAGATAGAGATGAAGATAGAGGGAGAGAGAGAGAGAGAGAGGTATGAGGAGAGATAAAGATAGAGAGAGGTAGATAGAGAGGGGGATAGAGAGAGGAATAGAAAGAGAGATATAGAGGAAGAGAAAGAGGGAGAGCTAGGGAGAGATACAAATTG
>VDFB02019112.1:0-13156 GCA_007258455.2 Sequoia sempervirens | reverse complement strand
GATTCATATTAGAGAAATAAAACAAAATTCCAAAGGCAGAGGTTCATACGGAGCAATGATTCATAATAAATAGTCATGTCTCTCTAATGGGAAGTCTCCATTGAAAGAGATGCATCACTTCATTTAGATGTAAAGATATAAAATCATTTAATAAGTTCTTGTGAAAGATGTGGTGAAAAATAAGATATATATCATATATACATCAGTCATTTGTGAAGGGAGAAGAGAAGTATAAGAAGTGTATGGAAAAATTGTAAGAAGAATATATGCGGATATAGAAGAGGAGTTTATGCAGATGTAGAAAAGGAATGTATGGAGGTATAAAAGAAAATATATGCAATTTTTGTGTGAAGATTGTGAGGAGAATATAAAAGGAGATTATTTAAGGTTGTTTGTGAATAAGATTTATTCTCAAGAAGACAAAATTATATTAAAGAAATTGGTACCTCATATTATAGGGGTTGGTGCCTACAAATTGGAGAAATTGGAGTTTCTTAGGGGTTGGTGCCTACAAAATTTGTAGAAAAAAGATTAATAAGAGTAATGTTCTTTTCATGGTTTTCTCTTGCAAGAGTTTCCATGCAAATTGTGTTGTTATTGTGTAGCTATTATTTGATTTTACATATGTGTTAATTTTAATTAAATCTTGAAGTGATTAAATAAGTATTAAAAGGTAAAAGAATATTATTATACTAATTCACCCCCTCCCTTGCTAAGTATAATTGTGTGCTCACTAGTCTATTGGTTTTTGTTTAATTAGATCCAAGAAATATTTATTGTGTTGCATTGGTGAGGCAGAGGTTGATGTTTTAGTACTGGCTAGTGACATGGTGGTTATTTTTATGGCTCTTGAACCTCTTTTTGTTATTATTATTCCTACATATTTAAATTATTTATCTTTTTCTTCTTGGGCCTTTTTCTCTTCCTCTATAAATGTTACACAAGCATTAACCATGAGAAGATTTGTATAAACCTCATATGTAGAACCTAGAATAGGTGACTCTCTTAATTTTGTAATATGTCATATACAAATCAACAAGTATTTGTCCATATGGACATCTATCTCTTGAACATATGAATAACTATTTTGGACAAAGAAAAAAGTCACAAGATAATGACCACCAACAAAAATTCGAAACACAAAAATGTAATAGCTTATATGAATATAAGATACCGCAATTAAGATTGAAAAAATAGATGGTGAAAAGAAATAATGAAAACCAAATGAACTACCAATTTGTGGTAAAGGATAATAGGGAGACATAGTTCAAATATAAAGAATAAAATTTAAAAAATGACAAAGCCAATGCATACTACATGACCTCAACTATCTCTTCCACATAGGCATGCTCACCACCAAGTCTATCACATTAGATTCATATGACAATATGACAATACTGCCTCAAACTCATAAGCACACATTGAGGCCACAGATGACATCATTGATATATCATTTAGAAAAATAAAGATTGATTGTAGCTACCATATACTCAATTATCATATGTTCTCCCACAATAATTGAGTAATAAGTCAATGTATCATCAAGCCCACAAGATTAAAAATACACACCCACAACAACTCATAGTAATGTAAACTCATGATATATCACCTTGACACATCAAAGCTATCAATCACAAATGGAATATAAGAGTCACAAATGGAATATAAGAGTCCCAACAACCCCACTTTGCAACAGTAAGAAATTTCTCCACAAATTTGTTTAAACAAGTGCATCATACATATAAACATAAACTTTTATAACTATTCCATATTGATGTTGTAAGTAACATATTAAAAAGCAGAAATAATTATATTTATATTGATGTTATAATTAACATATTCATCCAAAAACATTGCTCTCCGTCCATCGTACATCCCTAGAAATAGCAGAAATAAACGTAACCAACGAGAGGATTTACATTATTTATTCTTGTATAAATACTCTCTATGGACTAAATCTTGAAACTGCCAAAGAATTATACTTGTCGAATGGACAGATTGGAGACATATTTATCTCCGTCCATCACATGTTCCTAGAAACAATGCAAAAATAAACTTTACCAACGACAAGATTTACATAACTTAGTTGTGTATAAACACTCTCTATGGATTAAACCTTTTTGCATTCACAGAATACATTACATCTGGAGATTAGACGATGGGGAAGGCAATAAATCTGCATGCGCTGCTTCTACTGCTGTTGGTCATCTTCTTTTCTGGTACTATTCTTTCTTCTTTCTAAATTACACAGTAAGATTTGAAATATATATCTCAGAAAATATATTGAACTGATTAGTGTATTTTGAAAAGGATTACAAATGGGTGATGCGGACTTGTGTGAGAGATTCAGCGCTACTTTTAAGGGTATATGCCTCGGTTCCCAGGGTTGCTTTGAGACATGCGTCTTTAAGGAATATGCAGGTGATGGAGTTTGCCATTGGAGCTCAAGGGGACCGGCTTGTTTCTGCATATTTCAATGCAAATAAGAATGACACTATTTCAAGACCTAACGTCATTTGAGGAGAATCGCATTTTAAATAAATAAATAATGATACAATACTTTATTCTTGAGATAATCTGTGTCTCCTTGAATAGCAGAATGGATGGCTTATTGAAATTGAGATTGATATATAATTGTTAATGTGGTTTTTATTTATTTAAGTTTAAATTTTTTAAATTAAAATATGATAATATTGTTGGAGGTGGGCAGAGGTAAAGAAATAACCTTTCAATATATCTGTGTTATAAAACCACAATCTCCACTTCTTCTACATTTAGCAATCTTCAAACCTGGCAATAAAAGAACAGGGATCACCAATAACATCGACCTCTAACTTGCCTTCAATTCAATCATTCATATTGGTGACATCTTTGACTGGCAGCTTTCCCACTCTCATACTCCTGAACCACCTGAGGCCTCTCATTTATTCGCTTGGCCAATTCAGCTTGGCTCATTTTCTGCTCAAGTCGAGCCTTCTGAATGGCCTGCCGAACCTCAGGCGAAATCTTCTGTAGCGCGGCCGGTTCGGTCTCCTCGTTAAGCTTTCTAGCGTTGACAGCAGGCTGTTGCGTCTTCTTGTTCTGTCCACCGTCGAATTTCTTTAGGGTTTCAACCTTTGCGCCAGCTCTCAGTGCAGCGTTGACAGCTTTGGGATCGCGCGCTTCACTCGATTTCTGAGGCCGTTTATGCAAGACAACAGGCGTCCAGTCTTGCGTTACAGGACCCCCCGGCCTGCTCGGCATTCTTCTTCCAACTCTCTTCCTCCAATATTTCAAAACCCTAGTATGCTATAGCAGAGACTCTTGCTTACGTCGCTTGCAAAACTAGCAATGATCCTGATAATTGGTGCGTCTTTAGCCCTTTGGTGACTGGCGACAAACATTTATTTGACAGCAACTTGCATTTCTCTTAAAAGCAGTGGCCTGCTATCTTCAAACTGGAAGACTCCCTTGGATCTCTCTGGGCTTTGATACCACTTGAAGGAGGTGGGCAGAGGTAAATAAATATAAACACAAATTGAGGCAAAGAATATATAAAACTTTAATTGTATTGCCTAATTAAAAATGCTTACAACTGCCTCTATTTATAGAGGTCTTAGTACATTCTAGAACTTAGGCCGACATAACATTCATTTAATATTTTCTACATTATCTTATCTCAATCCTTATCCTTATCTAGAACATTCTAGAACTTTACATTTAATATGACAGTGTGGGAGAAATTACATGCCAACAAATATATTATAATGGTAATCTATAGTTTTTAATATTTTAAGAATTTTATTATAAAAGTGTAAGAGTAAAAAATTCAGGTTTAATATATCTTGTTATAGTTGAATTTAGATTATCTAACAATCTATTGTAGCATCATATTCTGAAATTTTATAGCAGAAAACATGATTGGATTGCCGGAAAAGTTAATGTCAAAATATCTCCATATTGCAAACAAGCTATGTACTCGGACCTTCTTTGTCAATTTTGAAAGGTGTGTTTGTACATAATGTTAATTTTGAGTAACTCATATATCTAGACTCTTCTTTTTTTTTAAATTAATTAGACCTATATATTTATGTGATGGAGGTTTTGTAATTTCCTTACACATAAAATTGCAAACTTATTTGAGCATATGCTCCTTACTTTTTAGCATTTAGGAAAGTTGGTTTCTAATTTTATTTGTAGATCTAAGTGTTTTATGATTTTATTATTTGGAAATTATATCTAGAACTTTTTTATCATTGCTGATTTAGCTACATAATTTTGAATTTTTTAATCTTGCATCCTTAGATCCTTGTTACAATTAAATACTTAGATGTTTCCCCACTTATTCAAAAAAAGGATAATCTTAAGAGTACATTCATAGTAAAATTCACATTTCATCATTTTCTAAGCATAATGAACTTCTAGCTGGTATGGTTGTAAATCGTCTTGAAAAAAATATATACTTGTGTGCACACATCAAAAAGCAATGGCTTTCGATTTTTGGTGAAATCACCACTTGTCATATATGATAAACTCATCAAGCACCTCTATGAACTCATCAAGTTCTATGATGAACACTATTATACCATGATAATCATAAGAAATACTATGGTGAGAATCTAATCAACATAATGAAAATAAAATTTCTCCATGAATCATAAAAGTCCAAGGAAGTGTTTGAATGTCAAGGATTTTAATCATTTATTTCAACTAATAATAGTAGTTTTGAAACTATATTCTAATAACTAATAACCTTGTTCTTCTCATGCATCTTGAAATTTTGAATGTGGGTATCTTGAATTCTCATCCAAGATCCTTTTTTGATAATTTTAGGGAAAAAGTGGCTACTTCTAGCTCCTTTTTTCCCCTCCATTCCTATGCAAATGCTCAAAAATTAATCTGAAGTCTTTCTCTCCCTTTCATCCCATTCTATTTCCTAGGACTACTATATCTTGGGATACAACACATGGCCTCGTACATTGCCAAAATTTAAAATATTTTCATAGAGATATGAAACCCAAATTATGCACAATTTCCAATGCCTCTAGGAGAATTTTTTATACTAACTAAGAATAGAATATTCTCTTAAACTCTTACGACAATCATAACTAACTAATTTTATCCTTCCATCATGGGAACTAGAATTTTTCATGATTATAATTTCAAAATATGCACTTTATGACAAATAATAATACCTATCAAATGATGATAATAATTCCAAAGTGAGTCCCCTATTTAGGCTCCTCATACATGATAAAAATCTATCATAGGTTGTAATAGGATCTCGTAAAGATAAAAGATCCAAAATATCCCAAAAATCCATTTTACAACACTTTAGAAAGCATCGACACATGGTAAATAATGCCATGCTCTATTTCTAGTTGAGCTTAATTTAAACAATATAAAATAATGAAATATGAAATTAAATTTTAGAAAAATTGCAAATAATAAAAAATAAAATTATAAATAACTTGAAAAGGTTAAGACACCCTAATTTTTAACAAAATAAGAGGAGCTATTCCACTCATAAGAACCATACTATAGGATTCTTAAACTAAGGAAACAACTAGAGATAGTTAATATGTATTAAACAACATGTGTATCCAATAAATAAGCCATAATATGTACTCACTGACATCTATATCCAACATATATAAGCCATAATATGTATTCAACAACATCTATATCCAATAAATAAGCCATTATATAGACTCAACAACATCTATTGCAAATAAATAAGCCATTCTTATCTAGCCATGTTAGATTACCTCTTTTCAAGTCTTTACTCTGCAACATAAGCAAGGAAGGGTTTCCATACAAACTTGTTAAATACAACAGAAAAGAGAAGATTCCTTTAATATATAAGTTTGAATTTAAAGACATAGGGCATTGGAGGAAGTTTTAGAGATACTACAACTATTCAAAAATATAAAATCACAATTCTAATATTTTCAATATTTGGAGCTAAGATCTGAACATAGGGTGGATAGCTTCCTATTCTAATTAGAGGAAACCAAGAAATAGGCTGAAAACTAAAGCACTAATCACCACAAGGAAAGAATATAGTACCTTAGTTTAATCAAAACAAGTGTAATATCCCTCTACCTCTACTTTTGATACAAGGAAACCAAGCATAGAGATGACAAAAGAAAAAAAGGGAAAGAGAGAACAATAGATGAACTTCTTCAAGAAGTTTAGATGGACGTAAAATTATTAATAGAGAAACTAGAAATATTTCCCATAGTGATGTTATAAATGGAAAAGGGGGTCAAGAGAATAAACAAACCTGCAGAGAAAAATGAGGAAAAGGATAAATGTATATAGTATGATGAAATGGAAATTACTATACTAAAGGGATCAATCGAATAGGTGAATAATAAGATATTGAGAAATAGGAATAGAAAGAAAATGTCTCAATAAGAGGAAGAGAAAAATCTCCAAACAAGAAATGCAAAGACATCATCAACAAAACAAATGGAGAATAGGCACCTACAATTTAGGTAGGAATTACCTCACTATTATCTCAAGTATTTGACCTAATATATAAGATCAAAGAGTTAATTACACAATAAAAGCAATCACAACTAGTGCTAAACTTGATGTCAAATTTCCTCACATCCACACTATTAGGGTAAAACAAATGGAATTGGAAATCTCACTAATTCAATAATTTGAGGTGGGAGATATACAATAAATAATTCTATGAAGTAACTATTAACACAATGTATAGCTACCAATGGGATAGTGAAATACAAATCAAAATTTAAACACAATTACTACAAATAATTACCAATGACTCTTTACCTCCAAAGAAGCAATTGGGAACAATAGTCTATGGGATACTTATAGAAATGAAGAATATTTTAATATACCACTAACCAACTATTTTGTCATATTTAAAATTGTGTAAGGGTGACATTTTACTAATATATGATAAACTTCATCACATATTGATCGTAATCCAAAATTATTAAATATTGAAAGGATGAATGAATACATTTATAAAATAATTAGTTTTTTTCATATTCCTTTACCTATTTTCTATACTCTTCATTCCCAGGACAATCTCACTCCATGATGGTTTTCAAATTTTTATATTGACAACATCCAAATACACCTCAAGTGACTTCCATTATGAAGTGGTCCATATTTATTTGGATAGTTAATATATTAACAAACTTATGGATAAATAGTACATGATCCACTTTTCCTTCTTACAATATGGTGTCAACAAATGTGAACTCTAAAAAATAAAATTCCTTCAAACCTCTAATTCCTTTTTTGTCTTTATTGGGATATTCCATTGTTGGAATACCTATGGTGTTAGGATAGGTGACATTATAATTGCTATCCTAAGTTGATTTATGTGTCTCCATGTTCTTTGGAAAGTTTGCATGAGGACATGAGGGACAAAATATATATTATTTATTTTTCTATGAAAAACTATAATTGCATTCAAAGAGGTGGACCCTTCATGATGGAAATTACAAGGCATCTAGGGAGAATATTCTTCCTAGGTGTCCAACTTTTTGGGTTTGAAACACTTGATTTTGCATTTCCTTGCATGGTTAGGTGCCCAAGTTTGCATGGTGGTGCATGAGCTATGCTTCCATTGGAGTCATTGAAGACTTATGGAATGCTTGAGTTTGACTCATTTTGATTGGTTGTGGGTTAGGTGCCCATGTGAAGGCCATGTGATTATTGAATATTTTGTTCCATGTTATGGGTTGTCCACTAAGTGGGGTGTGGGTTTTTCCAGGTGGTTTTTCTTGTTGTTTTGGGATACCGTTTGTGGTATTCTCTCCCACAAACTTCATATATTGGAGCCTTGGGATCTGGTTGTTTAGTATGAGTTCTTTGTGGGTTGTTAGGACGATGAAGTGTTGTTGGATTGTTGGATTGCAAAGAGGATTGTTGTATTGATGTACTTACTTGAAGATTAATACAAACACTGGATATCTTTGGGTGTGGAATTTTTTACCACAAGGGTTTCTTCACATACATCTTGTGTCACTTGTGTTGATGACTTGTGATATTGCAGATTTTTATTTCATTGTTGTAATTATCAATCACTTAATCATTTTATGGTAATCTTGTAAATAATTTTCAGGTTTGCAACCATATATTTAAGTTCATATTGCTGCAAGTTATACCTTGTTTTCCAACATTTGGTATTAGAGCTAATGGTTATTTTAAGAGAGGGGCACCTTTCTTTTGAGTGTTGAAGGTTTTTTGGTTGTAGTGGGAGCTTGTGCATTGTGGGTTTTTCCGATTTGTGAAGAATATTGAAAATCATGGCCTTTACCACTCATCTGTATATTGATAAATTCATTGGTACTAGCTAGGAGATGTGGAAGTTCAAGATGGGGGATATCCTTGAAGAGAGAGATCAATGGTTGGCAATTTCAAACCAAAGGAAATTAGAGAAAATGTTTGATGAAGATTGAAAGAAAATGGATAAGAAGGAATGTGGAACCATTCAGTTGTGTCTTGTGGATTTCATCCTCTTGAATGTTTTAGAAGAATTCACTACATACAATTTGTGGAAGAGGATAGGTGATATCTATCAAACTAAAAGTTTAACTAATAAATTGTATCTCAAAAGACATTTGTATTCTTTTAAAATGAAGGCTGGTGATTCTATTGCAGAAAATTTAAATGTTTTTAATATGATTTTAATTTGGCTTGAATTACTAGAAGTTGAGCTACTACAAGAAGATAAATGTATTTTTTTTCTTCGCTTTACCTAAATCTTGGAAAAATATAATTGTTGTCATAAGTGGTGGTGGTATAGAATAGAAGATGGATAATCTCATTGCAATACTTCTTTTGGAATAGATGAGAAGAAATTCCATGAACGTAGGCTCCCAAGATTCCTTGCATGTGTGAGGAAGGTCAAAAGAAAAAGGAGGTTCTAAAGGGGATAAGAAGAGAGACAAGTCTAAAGGATGTTCTAAGACCCCTAGGAAGAGCAGAGTAATGTGTTGGAATTGTAGTAAAAGATCTAGCATGTGAAAGAGTGTAGGAACAAGAAAAATAGTTTGGTTGCTTCCAAAAAAAAGTCCTCTAAAGATGGTGATTCTAATGCTTTGTTTATTTATGTTAACACTATTAGTAATGATGATTGGCTTATTAATTCAGGTTCCTCCTACCATAGGACTCCCCACAAGGGGTCGTTTACTTCATATTCAACTTATGATGGGGGAGAAGTTTTCGTTGGTGATGACAACACAAAGAATATTATTGGAAAGGGAAAGGTAACGTTGTGTTTCAATGATGGGACAGTTAAAACCCTGATCATATTTTACATATTCCAAGACTTGCAAGAAATTTAAATTCAGCATCCAAGTTGAATAATTTTTAAATGCATGTGATATTTGAGAAGTTTGGTTGCAGGTTGGTAAGAGGTAGTTTGGTAATTACTAAAGGATCTCAAATAGGGACTTTATTTAGGCTTAATGCCTCTACTCTTTGTAATTTTGTCAATGTAACTGGAACTAAAAATGCATGTATGTTTTGGCACCATAGATTGGGTCACATAAGTGGAAAAGGTCTTAAGACTATTTTGAATAAAGAGTTGGTTGGCAGTCTTCCTGATTATTCGGTTGGTAAAAATGATTTTTTGTGAGAATTTTGTGTTTGGTAAATAGAATAGATCATCATTTACTAATGGCTAATGGGACTAATAAAGCTAAGAAATCATTAGAGATCATTCATTCAGATGTGTTTGGACTAGTGGTGTTGACTCTTTTGGAAAAACTTGTTATTATGTTACTTCAATTAAAGATGTATCAAGATACACCTAGATTTATTTTATACATGCAAAATTTGAAGTTTTCACTAATTTTAAGGAATTTAAAACTTTATTTGAGAAGCAAAAGGATTATAAGATAAGGGTGTTGAGATCTGACAATGAGGTTGAATATTGTTCTAGGGAATTTGATGAATTCTATAAGCATGCATTTATTGTGTAGCAAAATACTACACCTTATACACCTCAAAAAAATGGGGTAGAAGAAAGAATGAACCGAACCTTAATTGAAAGAGCTAGGATCATGTTTCAAGAGTGTTGCTAAGCTTGATAGATTCTTTTGAGAAGAGTTTGTAAGTAGTAGACTACATGATATTTGGTTAATAGATCTCCTTGTTAAGTTCTTTTTGATAATACTTCTTATGAAGTGCATATAGGTAGAAATCCTTTTGTTTCACATTTAAGGGTGTTTATTTGTGAGGATTTTATTCATGTGCCTCAAGAGAAGCATTCTAAGTTGGAACCAATAGCACAAAAATGCATCATTTTTGGTTATAGTGAGAATGTAAAAGGTTATAAGCTTTGGAATACACTAACCTATAAATTTTTTTTCTCTAGAGATGTAATTTTTATGGAGTTTAGAGATTACTTAGGTGAAGAAAAACCAAAGGATAAAGATAAGAAAAAAATAGTGCACTTCGAGACAAATATTGAGAAGTAGGAAGATGCACATGTGGAAGAACAACCAGATGGATTTGAGGATGGAGAAGAAGAAGAGGGTTCAAAAAGTTCACATGGTGTGTAGGATGAGCATGAAGAAGAAGAGTAGCAAGAGCCCCTTAATCCTACTTTGAGAAGATCCATAAGGAAATGAAATCTAGTTGACAGGTATATCCCACCTAATTTGGACCATTATGTATTTTATTTGTTGAGTACTAATGATGAACCTAGATCCTATAGGGAGGCTCTTTCTTCATAAGAAAGTGACTCTTAGATACAAGCCATGTAGGAGGAGATTTTGGCTTTGGATAGTTATGATACTTGGGATCTTATGAGTTTTCCCAAAGGAAGAAAGCCCATTGGTTGAAAGTGGGTGTTTAAAAGTAAAGTTGAAGCATATGGTCAGTTACAGAGGTACAAGGCTAGATTAGTGGCCAAGGGCTACTCCTAGAGACGAGTTTATTTTGGTGAAATTTTCTTTCTTGTTACTAAGTTAACTTAAATTAGATTCCTATTATCAATTGTTATTTCTTATGATTTGAAATAGAGCAAATGGATGCTAAAATTAATTTCTTGTATGGAGATCTTGAGGAAGAAATTTATATGTGATGATCTAATGGTTTTGTTGTGAAAGGAAAAGAAGACTTGGTTTGTAGGTTAAAGAGATATTTATATTGTTTGAAACAATCACCCAGGATGTGGTACCAAATTTTGGATGCCTTTGCATTGAAGTTGGGTTTTATTTGAAGTGAGGAAGATCATTGTGTTTACATTGAGGTTATTGATGACCAAATTCTAGTCATTGTTTTGTATGTTCATGACATGATATTTATGGGTAAGAATAAGGTGATGATTAAGGAGCTTAAGATCAGCATTCTGGCACATTTGATATGAAGGATTTGGGGGCTGAAAAATATATTCTTGGGATGGATATTAGTAGGAATCAGGTTCACAAAAAGCTTTATTTAAGTGAGAGATGCTATTTTGCAAAGGTTTAATATGCATGACTATAAACCAATAAATATTCCATTTCCAATTGGTACTAATTTGAGTTTAGACATGTCTCCTAATTTTGATGATGATGTTGAGGAGATGTCTAATGTTCCTTATGCTAGTGTCATCAATAGTTTAATGTATGCAATGGTTTGCACTAGACTAGATATAGCCCAAGAAGTGGGATTTTTGAGCATGTTTATGTCTAACCCTGGTAAAGAGCATCAAAATTTTGTTAAGAGGGTATATAGATATTTGTGTGGTACTTCATATTATTGTTTGGTTTATCATTATACTGATGATGTGGATAATTCATTGGACATAAAGGGTTTTGTTAGTGCATATTGGGTAGGAAAATTGGATAGTCGAAGGTCCACTAGTGGCTATGTGTTTACTTTGTTTGGAGGTGTAGTTAGTTGGATGAGTAAGAGGTAGCCTAAAATTGTATTATCCACCACCAAAGAAGACTAAATGGAAGCTACACATGCTTCTAAGGAGGTGCTTGGGTTATAAATACTTTGTAATGGAATTGGTTTTGATTGCAATTACATATTGTATTTGTATCTCATGGATGTAATTGCAATGTATAATGTTAAGTGGGAGAATGTTAGGATAGGTGACATTATAATTGCTATTCTAAGTTGATTTATGTGTCTCCATGTTCTTTGGAAAGTGTTTTTGAGGACATGAGGGATAAAATATTTATTATTTATTTTCTTATGAAAATTTGTAATTGCATTCAAAGAGGTGGACCCTTCATGATAGCGGTTACAAGGCATCTTGGGAGAATATTCTTGCTAGATGTCAAAATTTTTGGGCTAGGACCACTTGAGTGTGCATATCCTTACATGTTATTTACATGTTTTGCATGCTTTTGCATGGTTGGGTGCCCAAGTTTGCATGGTGGTGCATGAGCTTGCATGTTGTCATCAGAGCCATCAAAGACTTATGGAGCACTTCTGTTTGACTCATTTTAATTGGCTATGGGTTAGGCACCCATGTGAAGGTCATGTGATTGTTGAATATTTTATTCCATGTTTATGGGCTGGCCACTAAGTGGGGCATGGGTTTTTCTAGGTGGTTTTGTTTGTTGTTTTGGGATACCATTTGTGGTATTCTATCCCACAAACTTCTATATATTGGAGCATTGGGATGGTGGTCTAGTATGAGTTCTTTGTAGGTTGTGAAGATGACAAAGTGCTACAAGATTGTAGAGACAATTGTTGTATTGATGTAATTCCTTGAAAATAAACACAAACATTGGATCTCTTTGGGTGTGGAATTTTTTTCCTGCAAGGGTTTCTCCACGTATATCTTATATCACTTGTGTTGATGCCTTGTGGTATTGCAGATATTTATTTCAATGTTGGAACTATCGACCACTTAATCATTTTATGGTAATCTTGTAAATATATTTTCATATTTTGAACCACATATTTAAGTTCATATTGCTGCAAGCTATACCATTTTTCTCAACATATGGAAATTAGATTTTTTATTCCTCCCTCTTTATCTTTCAAGACCACCTTGATGTTGGCTATAAAAATTAAAAACTTTAAATAATAATTTTGTTAGTTCAAATCTTAAAGAAATATTGATTGAGCTACTTGATGCATAGTCAAAGTTCCTATAAATCATTTTTGTAGGTATCAATCTAAGAATCCACTTCACAATCTCATTTGTTTTAGCCAAGATCCTTTAGATGTTGGTGTT